>CM023491.1:62898029-62923303 GCA_013339685.2 Hyalomma asiaticum
ATATGCGTTAGGACTGCAGTAAACCACAAAACGAAAAGAAAAAGGATTCATCTACCTGTGCAGTGAGCATGCATTTGCATGAATGTGAAGAATGTAAGTTATTAATGTCTTCATGTTGAACCGATCGTACGGACGTTCACTTCCATGACATCAGGTAACAGCCACAACACAGGCATCAGGAATGCATGGAGCTCACCAGAATCTTGAGCATTAGGAGCTCTATAGAACAGTGGTCAATATGTAATAAGCTGTCATCAGGAGTGCATCATAACAGTGCGTCAGGAGCTCACCGGAATCTTGTGCGTTAGGAGCGCATCAGAAACTAATGCTCCAGGAGCGCATTAGAAACTCATGCGTCAGGAGCTCCATAGAAAAGCGGTGGCCAATATGTACTAGACTAACATCAGGTATACATCAGAATAGCTCATCAAGAGCACATAAGAAACTCATTCGTCAGAAGCGCATCAGAAACTCATTCATTAGAAGCACATCAAAAACTCTGCGTCAGGAGCTCTATAGAAAAGCGGTGGCCAATTCGTACTAGACTAACATCAGGAATACATAAGGAAATTCATCAGACAGTCATTAGAGACTTTTGTGATCCTGATGCGTAAACTCATCAGACTCTCTACAGAATGACATTAAATTTTTTCGTAAGGGAATGCCGCTTATGCATTTCACAACTTCGCGAAGACAGGTTCTACTTTCGTGTTGTACCGATTCCTATGACAGAGGCATCAACCACATTTTTTTTAATGCGTCTCCTCGGCAGGTTTCATACCTGTTTGTCTTTTAGCGATTGTTTTCGAAACATAGGTTTAGCTCAGTCATCATTAAAAAAAACTAGGGGTAGCTCAATTGCAGAATGCTCGACGGCCACGCCGAAGGACGTTGGTTCGAATCATCCTCAGTTGTGGTTATTTTTTTTCTTAAATTAACGCGATAGGACACCGGTGGCGGCGGCGTGGCACAACTACGGCGCCAAAAACGGCGCTTCTTGTAATCTCATAACAGGTTACGCTGTAAAATAAGGAAGGCGCACCGTTTGATAACACGCAAGCACAGAGGCAGAGACGCAACGAAGAAGCAGTAGGGGCGCACCGAATCAAGGACCCCGAGATTACACGCATGGACCTTTTCACTAGGCTAAAACGGCTTCTCCCACACGGTATGTATAGGCAACGCATCCTAGAAATCAGGTCCGCCGCGGTGGTGTAGTGGTTAAGCTACTCGGCTGCCACCCAGAAAACGCGGTTTCGATCCCGGCCGCGGCGGTCGCATTTTCGATGGAGGCGAAAATGCCAGAGGCCCGTGTACTGTGCGTTGTCAGTGCACGTGAAACAACCCCAGGTGGTCAAAATTTCCGGAGCCCTCCACTGCGGCCTTTCTCTCCTAACTCTTTCACTCCCCTTCCCCCATCCCCCACGGACGCTTAGCCGTGCTCCCTAGATGGGCTGCAGAAATTAGCAACTTTTCCTAACCGAACCACAGTCAATCAATCAATCCTAGAAATCAGTGCCTGGAATGTCGCTCGTTTTCCCATAGGGAGCTCCCTGCCGCGTGTTTCGACTCGACCAGGCGCCGTGCGAGAGCGCTCGCCTCCGCACCGCCTGGTCACCTGACATCACAGGCGTAGCCAATCGCGTAGCTGGGGGCAGCCGGCCTGCGCGCTGTCCGGACCTAAAGTCCCTAGATATTTTTTCCTGTTAAAAGCGGAAAAAAATTCTAGGGACTTTATCCGGACCGTCGGCGGGAGCGTGCGGCGGTAGTTTGATAGCAGACGACGCCGCCTTGAAACGCCTTGATACCTACCTCCTTCTATGCAGTAGGGATGGTAAATTCGATGATCGATTAATCGATTAATCGATTAAATTTACACCGTTAATCGATTAATCGTCATCGATTTCCACCACTCAGTTAATCGAATTAATCGATTAAAGCTCTTCGATTAATCGAATAATTGGTCGGAGCGCATGGTTGTGAGGCGCGCGACGCCGTGACGCAGATGTCGAGCGCATATTTTTACGCAAGTCGAAGGAGCCCGGAACCGCAGGCGGCCATACCCAATAGAGATGGAAATGAACTCGACCCGACCTCCGTCGCCTAAACCGTTTTATTTAACCCCCAGATTTTACTAGCTTTTCTTGCAAGTGCCACATTGTAATATGCGCTGCTTATTTCTTGACTGGTTCAGTTCTTATTGCCGTTGTATTTTACTCCTTTGGAAATTAAATATTATTGATCACCAATGAAAGAAAGAGAGACAATGTATTGGAACGTAGAGAGAGCGGCTTGATCTAGTACGCCCCGGCCTTCTACTCTACATTGGGAACAACGCAACAGGGTAAAAGAGCGATGAAGCATGATGATGGGGATAAGAATGAGTGATCCGTATATACATAATAAGACATGACTGTTTTCGCAAAGGGGACAAGGACGCTAGTAATCATATTTCATTATTCTTGATACATCCTAGCCCAACTGTCCGCCTTAACGCCTGCAGTTAGCCCAACTTATGGCAGCTTTTCACTTCTGTAAAACAGCGTGCTATGATGCGGAAAATGTTGACTCAGCTCTCTTGACATAAACACTTATAATAGTCAAACCCCAGCACGTGTAACTGGGACCTCGTCTCCACTTGAAACGTGACAGGGGCCGCCATTAGTTGGGCGAATATACTGCGCAGGGAAACGCAGTCGAGGATTATTAAAAAAGGCCTAATAGTCACATAATGGAAAGAAGCCATTTTAGCTGCATTTAAGTCTAATAGTCGCTTTTCATAATCCGCAACTTTACGCATTGGTATACAGATCGTCTAGCATCCAGTCCATTTCTATTGAAAAAATGAGCTTGTAGGATGTGGTAATTCGGTATGGTCGCCTATTTCGGGTGAAATACAGTTTTCATCTATTGCTTGTACTCCCATGGCAGCCAGCTTAGAGGCCGCCGTCTACTGCTGTGGCACGAATGGAGGACAGTCGCGAAATACTATGTGTTCTATACATTAGACAGCGCTCACAGTTCGAGCTGTACGCGCGATTGAAAAGGTGCGCGTAGCGCCGAGTTAAGTCGGCGACCAGGTGAAACCTGTGCAGTATACTGGCTCAGCTGCTGTTAATTCTAGCCGGGAGGAAAAACTCGTGTCACTTTATTTCCCACAGATGCCTGCACTGATGGCCTGTTTGAGACCAGCATGTTGCTGTACTACATTCTCGCATGAGTGGCCTAAAGGAAGCGGTCACGTCCATTCGTGGTTATGGTATTATTGACAGCTTCCACAATATCCAACGGAAAAACAGAGAATTGTTGCCTTCCCTACAAGAGCGAGCATCTTGAACTTTCCTTTCCTCCTCGTCTCTCGTTCTTTAATCTTTCTCGGGATTGCCTCACCCTCGGCCACACTGCGTGTTTCCGGTGTGACTTTCCAACTAGTGTGGTCGTCGAAAGCGCCTCCAGTTTCGGTTCGCTCTAGTAGGCAGACTTCGACCAAATACGACCTGCTGCCCAATCGTCCGTGGGTCATGGCCTCTCACAAAATCTTGGATCCTTGACAACATCCAAAGACGACAAGCTCCCTATGTTCAGTGGTCGAAAGTGAGAATTTTCACACAACCGCTAATGCGCACATGTCATCTCTAGCGCGTCGGATAACTTGTGTCGATATCAAACACAAGCAACGCCTCTCAAACAACAATGCATTATTTTCAAGCACTTATAAAAAGTGTCGATTAATCGATTAATCGATGAAAATATCACAGCAAAAACAATTAATCGATGAAAGGCTAAACCGACGAACGATTAACGATTAACCGATTAAAAAATTTAATCGACCATCCCTACTATGCAGCAAAAATGTTCTACTAAAACAAAGCGACCAGCGACAAAATGCCCCGTGAGGTTACTCGTATGATGCAGTTATTCAGGCACATAAGCACAGCACAGTTTTTTTTTGCAAAAGTAACAACACGCCTATGAGCAGTCGTGGAAAATACGTCATCTCTTGGCGAACGAAAGGCATTCGACCTCGGCCCTACGCATCGATGCTATCGCAGACGATTCGTTTACCTAACTTAGTACACACCTAATGTGGCGTGGAATATGTGACATACGTATGTTTTCGAACAGTTAAGTAAGCGTTCCACTAGGTTTATTGCTAATGTTGAATTGTGTTGGCGGAGTCCCTCCCGAAATGGACTTTGTCCGGTTGAGCAAGCCCCGGAAACAGTTCGCCGTGTACTGTTGGCCCTGTCGTGCTCGTGGACACACTGGCACTCACGACGTTTCGCGCAGGACTCGGCGTCCGTTCGGCTAACACGGTTGGCACTACACCAGGCTTGAGTAAGCGCCAGGTGAAGCCTCTTTCGAAGTCACTCGCATGGAAGTGGAGGCTGCATACGACGCAGTGCTCCTTGATTGTAGCGCTGGGAAAAGCGCCTAATATTGCGTGCAGCCACTTCTCACGCAAGGAGATCTCTGCAGGCACTTCATAAAAAGACACGCGCGGTTGCTTCTGTCGGCAACAGGATGAGCGACCCGGCACACAACAGCAACGCCTTGCCGCTCAAATGAAATGGAGAACTGGCCCCGCAATGACAGGCGGCGAAAAACATCACGCAAACCAACGTAAATCTGCTGCGTTAAGCAGACGGAATTACCGTCATTCGGATGAACCTTTACTTGCTCTTAAAAAAATGACCTTCAAGAAAGTGGACTTTATTTCATATGGCATATTGCTATCTCGCAACAGCGGTAAAAAGAAAATGTCTGCACATAGCAGCGGTGACAACGCGCGGTCAGCAAGGTGTCGTTAATGTCCCTAGATATTTTTTCCGTTTTCGGAAAAAATCTAGGGACTTCAGGTGTCGTCTGCTCGCGAGGAGCAGCCGCTCGGCTCCCGGCTGCCGCGCGTCGGCGTATTTACAAGGAGCGACCGCCAGTGGCGCTCGCCTCCGTACCGGTGGGGGAGGGTAAAATCATAGGGGAGGGCAGCGCGTTTGCGGCTCACGTTCCAGGCATTGTAGGCTGTGCGGCTTTGTTCCAATTCTGGACAGCATCTTAAACAGACTGCGTTGACAGCGTCAAAGAGAGCGTCGTGTACTTGTCGTCCGGGTAATGTAACGCGCCCGGATAGCGATTAGGCGACGAGATGCCATCTCGCGTCGACAAAAGAGAGATGGAGAAAACGCTCACAGTTCTCATTCGTTTTGCTTATTTCTTGTTCCAGTCTGCGAAAAATTCCATGTAGATCATACTGATTGATTGACTTGTGGCGTTTAACGTTCCAAAACCAGCTCTCATTATGAGAGACGCCGTAAAGGAGGTCTCCGGAAATTTCGACCACGTGGGGTTCTTTAAGTGCACTGACATCGCACAGCACACGGGCCTCAACATTTCGCCTCCATCGAAATGCAGCCGCCGCGGCCGGGATACGATCCCGCGACCCTCGGATCAGCAGCTGAGTGCCGTAACCACTAGACCACCGTGGCGGGGCATGTCGATCATATTAAGCGCTTCAGAAAGCGCCTACTTGCGGGTAGACGACCAGTCCGGCGAGCTCTGTTGATATTCAAGCAATCCTATCAGCCGCCATATTGTTTGGACAGCAATGTAGCCTGCATCGTTTTTGTCTTCGTATATCGTCATCGTGGAGCTGTCTATTTTACCGCCTACGCGAGAAACGGAATGGCACTTAAAGGGCAACTCCGGCGTCTTTTCCATCATGTCCTGATGTCAATGTTTTAAAATGGTACTGATAGTCCTGTAACCGCCATGGTGGTTCAGTTTGCTCAGAAACGCACCAATAATTTTAAATAATAAACTGAAATTCCTCTTCAAACCGAAACCGAAATGGGTAGGTGCTTCGTGAAGCGTGTGCGGTGACGTCGCTACCTTCCCGTCACCAGAAATATGGAACTGGCGCCATAGAAATGGCAGTAGCCAGGTCATCCGACGACATATGGAGTTACGCCAGCTTTTCCGATCATGACAGCGACGATTTGAGCGCTGAAGTACCGCCGCTTTGCTTTTGAAGGCCCGATGGCTCGGGTAGGCAGCGTGGAGGTGATGATGTCAAAAACATAGGGTGGCTCACGTCAGAATCCGCTAAAAATTTTTAAAATTCATTTACAGCAAAACTAAATGAGCTACATTCGCCTGATTTGGCATATATTATTAACGTACCGAGGGCAACATATATTGAAAATTTTATTGAGATCAGTGAACATTGAAAAATCGCCGGAGTTGCCCTTTAAAGGGTCGCTGAAAGCTTTTTTTTTCACATTGCGTGTCTGATTGGGCAACACAATTGTGAAATCATTCACACCATAAATGAAGCTGAGCACATTACGCCAAGGCAGCTATAGGCTTATTTCTGTCGCCTTCCTCATCACCACTGCTGTTCCTTCTCAACTCGATCAGCGGCGGAGTGCGCGCTAGCTACAACTGGGCCTCCCACCTCAGCCGCTGTGCCGAGACCTCCGTAGCAATATAGCGCCGCGATATCTCTACTGAGGCCGCCGGCCTCGGCAGTGCTAGCTTCTGTAATAGAGCGCCGGCGACTCGTGTGCACGCCGCCAGATGCCATTGACGATACCGTGGGCTCGCCCTTCGCTACTTGTGACGTCCCTTGGCTTGCGCTTCGTGGCACCCATCCCATGTCCCTTGGGCAGGGGCGGTCGAAAACGCTTTGTGTCGAGTCGCGTCGATATTTTGCGATGTACGTATTTAAAACTTTGTAGTAAATTACATGCTTAACGCAGAGTACTGATATTGTTATGCTAATGATCAGAAGGACCCGAGCAATCTTTATTTTTTTTATTTGAAAGTACCTTACATGTTGTTATGTGGGGGGTAAACGTCCCAAAACCAGCTCTGATTATGAGAGACGCCGTAGTGGAGGTCTCCGGAAATTTCAACCACCTGGGGTTCTTTAACGTGCACTGACATCGCACAGCACACGGGCCTCAACATTTCGCCTCCATCGAAACGCAGCCACCGCGGTCGGGATTTGATCCCGCGACCATCGGATCTGTAGCCGAGTGCCATAACCACTAGACCACCGTGGCGGCGCGTACCTTACACGGCCACATGGGCGTTGAGTAAGGGGGCTTGACACAAATTGTATAAGCCAAAGGTATAGACAAACGTAGATTATCTAAGCAAAAAAAGATATGTAAAAAGCACAGAATGTTAAACAAACAAGTAATACAAAAAACGCTTTAAAAGGTGAATTATAAAGGAATGATTCTCAGAAGCTAGCATCAAAAAGGTAAATACAAGTTGCATATTATAACATAGTGCATAATGAATTACACAGAAAGTACACAGTTTTTAAGTACAGTTTTTTTTTTGTTATTGTTCGCATGTGCTGCTCTTCTTCTCCTCTATTTCTGAGGACGGGGGAGAGTGTGCAAAGGCGTACATAAACGCTGGAGAAGGAAATTGCCGCCCTGACGAAGAAAAGTCCGCTTGTCGAAACGTTGGCTCCCGCGACATTCCCTGTTCTAAATCGTATTTTGCGATTTGTTCATCGATTCAAGCATCCATCTTCCCCTGAGCTTCTCTTCTAGTTTGGACAGAAAGTACAAGTGATACAAACATCGGTGCACATCGGTGGAATGCATTTGTAGAAGATCGCCAAAACCATTTCAGCGTCATTTTAAGATACCGCTGCTATGTAGCTGTCTATTTAGCTATCTACTGTGAGTTTTGCAACACACCACTAGTAAATAAACATTCTAGGCCAGCAGTTGTGATGATGGTGGTTGTGTAACGTGAATTGTGCTTATAATGTGAGTTAAGTGCTATCATAATATCTATCTATCTATATGTCCATCTATCTATCGATAGTTCCTCAATTTCGCCAACAAGTGTTTTGCATTTAACACGCGTGCATTCGGTCTAACACTATAACCATGCCTGCGGCAAACAAAACGCGAACGCGGAAGCTACTGCTGGAAAGCTGCGCGTAACAGCTATGGAAGCGCTGCGGTGGATAGCCCTGAAACCCTTTACGGAAAGCAGCCGTCTGCATAACATGGCTCTCGATTTACTTTGCAAGTTGGTAAGGCTTTTTGAATTGATACAGCTGTGAAACTGGAGTACTTAGTCCGCGTATACCAAGGCACGATTATGGAATCAGCTTTCGAGATCACCTAGACCAACATTTTTGATCGAAACAACACACTCCCAGTTTCATCCGAGGATGAGTAGGAGCACGCGCTTGAAAAAAAAGCCTTGATCCTACTCGTAACAGTTGGCTGAACGCCAAATAATTGCATTCGTCATAGGCAATTTTATCGTTCGCTGTTTCGCATGACACCAATTCCCACAGTGCGTTGGATCTGCCGCATTTCCATGTCACGTAATTTAAAAAATGGCGATAGTAACACATGCTGAGCTGGTTGTACCTTCGTAAAGTGCATGTTTTAAAAGGTTGGCCATTGTTAGTTGAAATACACCGCACTTGTTGGCGTATGTAGAACATCATATTGTGGGGACTGATAAGGGAACCACCAAGTCGTGCGAAATTTATGTTCGCAGGCGCGCATGCGCATTGTCATGATTCTATATCGAGAATTAGATTCAGCAGAGAGTGCAGCGAAACGCAGACGCACTGTACCCGCAGATGCCACAGCCTCTCCGCCCCTTTGCATGCCGTGCTAAGTGTTTGAAAACGCATAGCGTATAGTAACGAGTATGGACAGTAAAGAAGCATTTCGGCGAAGAAATTTATTGTCGGGCGGATGCATCGTAGAAGCGCAGGAAACGGACCCTACAGAAGCGCCTCAAGACAGCGACAGGTGAGCTTTGGTTGAAAGTTTTCGTCTAATAGTATCAACCCGAGACGGCGCTACTGTTGACAATGACTCTAGAGTTTAGGGTTTTCGCTTCAGGGTCTCCTGAGAAAGTTTTGGCTCACAAGGTCTAAAGCGAATTGCGCCAACTGGATCGTGTTCGTAGCGTTTATAATGTCCCCTTGTCTCTCGCAAAGGGCGTGACCGTGAGGACATGTCAGACTATATAAATCAACGTGAATGAAAGCTACCATGCTTGATATGTTTCGAGAGCCTTAGGCTACTATTGTTATCGCTGTGCTGTCTGCGTATATTCGAATGAATTACGGATGGGAGCGCATCTGCTTGGCTTCCATTCTTTCACGGCACATAAAAGGCCCTTGCGTCCCCTGAATTTAACACTGAAGGCGTCAGCCACGCACACAAGCTCGTGTTTTAACGCTCGTGGATGGTTTGTGTGCTGGCGACGTTGTTAGCAAAAATGGCTTCGTCACAGAGCAGCTCATGCGACGAGGCGTCCATTAATCAACACGACCATCCAATGCAGTTGTTAAGGTGTAGGTAATATGGCGCAGTACCAGTCACTCTTGGGGTGAACACGCGATGTCGTGGCTGCATTCCGCGAGGGGTCGCCTAGCTTTCTCTCTACTGGGTAAAGTGTCGCGAGGTTTTTGCGTGGTGTCACAATAATCGCGAAGAACTCAGACATTATTGGGAGAGTGAAGTTTAATTTGAAGTGGTTTGGAATGATGAGGTGTATTTCGATTGACCTGGCATTTCTGCATTTTATGTTCATTATTGTAAGAGAAATTGAATTTAATGTTTTACTGTTATTGCGAGAACATCCCCCTGGTGGGGTTAGAAGGCAAACTGTTACCATTTATCGCGGAGTTTACCACGGCCCTATAGTCACCATATAGCGGATATGACACAGTAAAAAAAAGTCAGTTTCGCCGCAAGGGCGACGCAATGAATGCGATAGCAAGAAACTGTAATGCTATACGAAGTGAGGCTCTCTCTCAGCAGTCATGTGATGGCATCGGCAAACGCGGTGCGCGTTTCGGCCTGTGTAAGGGACTGCGTAAGACGCTGTGGCCTCTCCCCATTAGTAGAGTGTACTGCACGTTTGTAACGCGTTTGTGCTCGCGTCCCATCAAACGCGAGATCCCAGCGTTCGAATACAGTGTTTCTCACGTCTCTACATGATCGACTGGGCGAATACACGGAAGATTCACGGTTTACCGATGATTCTTTCCGGAGCTTCGCCCACTCATCATCATTCACCCCGTGGATATGCCGTGATTTTTTTTTTAACTGACAGAAGGGCCTCGTGAAAGCTGGCCGACGACTTTTAAATGCGGCCGTTGCGCTCCTCGCGCCATCGCGCTGGTAATAAAGAAACGCTTATAAGCCCCTGGCGTCTCTGAGTCCGGCCAGCGGTAAAGCGCGTGTATATAAGTCTCGCCGTTAGCTCTGTGGAGCATCTGCTCTTCGTGGCGTAGCAAGGCAGGCAGTTCTCTATGTTCTCGCGTGCTGCTGTGTGTAATGTGTTTCTGCTGTCACGTGTATGGTATGTTATGAATGTCTTATGTGCGTCTCGTTCTAGTATCCAGAAGATACATCGTGTCTTTGCAGTTTTTGTTTGGGCCTCGACTTGGGAGAAAATCAGTCGAACCAACCTGTTTATTCCTGTTAAACGCGGAGGTGTTGGCCTTGTTCATTTATTTTTACGTCAGATTGTTTCTAGGTTTATGTTCCTTAGGAATGTGGAAGATCCTTTTTTACGAACAGTCATACATACCAGGCTACGGAGATTAATCCCAGATTTCATAATTTCCTCTTGTGGTGATTTGGAGGGTACCGTATCTGGATTTCTGCGGGAGGTCTTACTTTCATACAGAATGTTGAATTTGGACGCTCTCGTCCGGCTCAGTGCGCTCGCATCCAGGCACGTGTTGCCCGGAACGATGCCGCCATCCTAGACATACGAAGTAATCACTGCAGCTCTCCTGGATGGCGGCATCATTCGAGGCTCGGTCTATAGTCCGCCTCGGTGCACCTGTGCGGAGCCGCGTGGGCATCAGAAAGAAGTGTGATAAGAAAGAACATAGCCGCGTTCGCACAGCTGCGAGCATGTGTGCGCCGGCAGCACCGAGGTAGAGCACCGGTCATTTTTCGTCGTAGGTAGCGTTTCTCCGCTGAACACTCTTCGAACCACATGAACCACATGGCCACATGAACGCTGGTGAGTTACGCACCCGAGCACGGCATCAACATTGAAGGGTCCATGTGGCGCAAATAAGTATGATTGGTACCTTTTTCGCGCGGCATTTACTATCGGCTGTGTCCACTCGTTACGTAAACAACTTTAGCAACCACAAGGCGTTGTTCCTTGATGTTATCGAGGCGATGCGTAATGGAGGGTTCATCCACACCAAACGCTTTCGTGGCAAGGAAACACCGACAGCCACGGGAAATTCACCTTAATGTAACAATAAGCTTTAATCTCCTTATGCGAAAAGACATTTCACTTTCTTGTTATACCGTTTTCTTTGACGGGGGGATCAGCCATATTGTTTCGGTACGGTCGGTACGGCCGTATAGAATTACCGGTTGAGGTCATAAGGAAGATCATTGCAGGAGCATATTCAGGCACTTTCCTTTTGCGGCCGCAGCCCTAAAATGCCTCCAATCTCCTTCGGCCTACTCACATGATTCGTATGTTCTCCATCGGTGCCACTGCTCTGTTGCGGCGCTTTTCAAAGCGATATTCACGCCATGCTGACGCAGGTAGTGCACTCTCCTAACACATTTTTAATTATAGCTGTATCTTAGTCATCATTCCGGTGTGATTTAGTGTCCCTCCGTTTGTCATCCGCACTTATATGGTCGAAGAGGTGCTGGTAGCAACTCTATTAAAACTCTGCCTGGGTAGTCCTTGGCAGGCCCGAGCATTACGATGGCCCCTCACGACGAGTTACCCTTTCAACGGTCGGCTAGTGTTTTCAGCTCTTCCCACGTCTGTTGTGTAAACAAACCATTTATAGCCTAGCAAAACGAGAGTAGTGTATTATGTTGTTGACAGAATATGCAATATTTTTGGCATAAGAAGGTTTGCACTAGTAGCTCATTACAGCTAGTGTTCCATCTGCTCAAAATATGCTCGTTTTATTGTAGAACTCCTGGAGTGAGCACTAATGCACCATGGAATATGACACCCTGTCCAAACTTTGGAGCATCCACTTCTTCGGGTACGTATGTGTGAGAGTCTTAAGATGATTGCAATTTAACTAGGTGCGTTACAAATTTGTGTGCTTTTGTAAAGCGGCGTCGTGGAGGCAACCCTAGCGCTCAGACAGAAACAACGAAGACATTTGTGGTAACGAAAGCAAGCCTAAATAGTCTCTACAATAGAAATTGTGCCAGCAAAATTTTGACTTGGGCTAGTTGGTTCGTACTCTTCAAATTGCAGCGCGACCAAGACGAAGACAGGAGACACATGAATCACACAGACGAGCGCCGACTTACAACTAGATTTATTTGCACTTCCCCAGTCCTTTTTATGCAAATTCTTGCAACATCACGCCAAGCAGTCCAACAAAAGACACACACAGAAAAAAACCAAGGAGATGTAAAGCATACAGGCAAGATAAAACCTGCGCCTTTGCACTCCCTCAAGGTACACACTCAGGCATGACAAGGCGGTTCATCTCTGGGGGAAAAAATTTTCAACGCAAGCCTTCAGAACGAAATCAGCCAAGGAAACAAAACAACAACAAAATCTTAAGGATAACAACACAAGTCGAAGATGAAACTGATGACCACCAATAAACACGGAAAGCTCATGAGGATGAAACGTATAAAAACTAGAGCAATAACTCAGCGTCGAATCGTAAAAACTAAGAAAAGGAATGAAGGAATGAGCAAAAAAAAAAAACACCTGACAACGGGTGAGGGTGAAACAACAAGGCTAGGCAAAACCATCTAAAAATTCTATTTCCGCGTCACTAATTAAAAGTGAAGGCTTGCTCTTACATTTTTCCCCTGCTTTCTTAATGTGGATGCTTCAACAAGTTCTCGTGCCGTCTTGTCTTTTGATTTACCTATAAATTTGGCTTGTTTGAATTTGGGGGTGCAACCACAACGCTTGCAATGCTCACTTAAAAAGCCACCAGCATTATTTCGTACCTTCCAACTGTGCTCCTTAGCTCTTTCATTGTAACACCTGCCTGTTTGCCCTATGTATTGACGACCACAACTTAGCGGTGTGTCGTAGATGACCTTCTCAGCGCAATCGGTAAACCTGTTTTGGTGTTTGGTAGTGCACTCGGGTAACCTTTCTCGATTTGTCCTGCTACACAGTTTTGACAACTTGCACGGGGCAGAAAACACTACCGGTACATCATGTGTGGAGGCTATCTTGATACTGTGTGATACCTTGTGAATATACGGAATCACCTGTATTTGCCTCTTATTAATCTCTCTATTCTTTCCCAGATGGGACCGCTTAATTTTTTGAAGCAAAGATTCGCAAACCTCAGACACTAAGAATAGAGGATAACCAGAGCATTCCAGGCGCTATACCTGCTCGCTGAAGCTTGCACTCATGAAATGGTCGCATGACTTTGTTAGGCCAGATTGAAGGCAATTCATCACTATTCCTCTTTTAACAAGTTTGGAATGAGCTCTGTCAAAAGGAAGGAGGCTTTCCTTTGATCTCGGACTAAACTTCCAGCATAAGTGATCAGCACTGAAAAGCAGGCATAGGTCGAGAAATTGAAGCCTGTTTTGTTCTGGTAATTCCCATGTGAACTTAAGACCGCCACCATTCGTCGTGAACATAGCAACAACATTTCTGGGGACAATTTCTATCCCTTCTGTAGGCACATCCTTTACGATAACAAGAAAGTCATCAGCATACCTGCAGATCTCAACCACGCGCGAGTCCTGAAGTTGGGAAAGAATACGCTTTCCTATAACGGATAGAAATCTGTCGCACAGAATAGGGGCCACGGACGATCCAATTGGAAAGTACGAAAGCACAGTTGGAAGGTACGAAATAATGCTGGTGGCTTTTTAAGTGAGCATTGCAAGCGTTGTGGTTGCACCCCCAAATTCAAACAAGCCAAATTTATAGGTAAATCAGAAGACAAGACGGCACGAGAACTTGTTGAAGCGTTCCACATTAAGAAAGCAGGGGAAAAATGTGTGAGCAAGCCTTCACTTTTAATTGCTGACGCGGAAGTAGAATTTTTAGATGGTTTTGCCTAGCCTTGTTGTTTCACCCTCACCCGTTAACACGTGTTTTTTTTTTTTTTTGCTCATTCCTTCATTCCTTTTCTTAGTTTTTACGATTCGACGCTGAGTTATTGCTCTAGTTTTTATGCGTTTCATCCTCATGAGCTTTCCGCGTTTATTGTTGGTCATCAGTTTCATCTTTGACTTGTGTTGTTATCCTTAGGATTTTGTTGTTGTTTTGTTTCCTTGGCTGATTTCGTTCTGAAGGCTTGCGTTGAAAATTTTTTCCCCCAGAGTTGAAGCGCTTTGTCATGCCTGAGTGTGTACCTTGAGGGAGTGCACAGGCGCAGGTTTTATCGTGCCTGTATGCTTTACATCTCCTTGGTTTCTTTCTGTGTGTGTCTTTTGTTGGACTGCTTGGCGTGATGTTGCAAGAATTTGCATAAAAAGGACTGGGGAAGTGCAAATAAATCTAGTTGTAAGTCGGCGCTCGTCTGTGTGATTCATGTGTCTCCTGTCTTCGTCTTGGTCGCTATGCAATTTGAAGAGAAATTTAAGTTTAGAGGACCGGCAATTGAAATCACCGCAACTGAAACGAGGCGTTGCCTAATGCCCAAGACAGGATGCTACGCTTTAGTGTCTTCAAATCAGTCTTCGTAGCCTGCTGCTGACCATACGACCGTAACACGGGCTTAAAATAGCCCAGTGGCGATTTTAACGCGAAAGCGTTTCTTGGCTAGGTTAGCAATAGCGCGCGCCCAGCTCCCATCCGCAAAATCCGTGCTCGGAAAGCACGTGACCTCTCCGACAGGGAGTGATGCAGGCGCCAACCCTCGCCGCAGAGGCAGTCGGCCCGCGCTCGGCTACACAGCTGTAGCCAGAGTACAGTGCCTAGAAATATATAGCCGGTGTTCTTCAATCATCTTCACGTTCATCGTAGTTTAGCTCAAAGGTAACACAAACAGTACAGAAGGACCACAAACAAAAAAATTGGCCGCGTAACTCCGTGCTTCGCTGCAAATGCCGTCGAAAGACGATAGCCTTCTACCGGCCGTACTACATGAGTCCCGTTTCGCGTGTTCCTATTCCCCCCGAGGAGTTGCGCTAGCGAGAGGGAAAACGAAGAGACGCGAGGAGAGAGAGGGACCGGCCGGAGTGGCGGGCGGCCGTTTCCTGCCTTCCGTTCGGCACGAGCGCGAGATAAGGGCGCTATCTCGCCATGGTTACGGGAAACGCAAGAAGCTTGCCTAGTACAGAAAACGTCCGCTTTTGCGCATCCTAACAAGCACTAGGGTCTTTATAATTGCACATCTATGTATTTTCTACTAAATGAACATACCGTCCAATACATACGTATTGATGTTGCGCCTCAGATATGCGCAATATTTGCTTTTTGGCCGACTGTGTTCAGAAGTATGAAGGTAGCCACCAGTTCAAGCTGGGTGGTCGTTGAGGAAGGGGTTCACCTTTCGCAGCAGGACAGACACACTAACACACACACACACACACACACACACACACACACACACACACACACACACACACACACACACACACACACACACGCACGCACGCACGCACGCACGCACGCACGCACGCGCACGCACGCACGCACACACACACACACCAAAATTTCTGCGTTGAAGTATCCCAAGAAAGACTATCGTCTTTAAAAGGCGCTACTAACTGATTTATTCAAGGCAGAAAACACAGCTTTTACACATCCAGAGATCTCCGCCGGCGTGCCACAACAAGGAAATTTGAATATTGACAAACAGAAGGTTATCACATCAGGCGCGATAGGAATTTGATTTCAGCATCGTATAATAGATGTATCACTTACATATTTTTCAGCTGCTTTTCTGATAAAGTAAGCCTCCAAGGTTTCGCGGGCTGTTTTATGCTTACTTGTGCCTAGTACTCTTACGCCGCGGAAACGTGGTTCACAACCAGTGCAGGCAATGCACTGAACGACAAGATTCGTCTTCTCCTTATTGGCTAGGTCATTTGCATGCTCCCGGAGTCGGTCGTTAGCTCAACGCCCCGTCTGGCCGATGTACACTTTGCCGCAGGACAGGGGAATCTCGTAGACGACGTTTTTGGTGCACTGTATGCACCAAAAACGCGGTCTACGAGATTCCCCTGTTCTATTATACAATGCTGAAATTAAATGCCTATCGCGCCTGATGTGATAACCTTCTGTTTGCCGATATTCAACTTTCCTTGTTGTGGTACGCCTGCGCAGATCTGTGGATGTATAAAAGTTGTCTTTTCCACCTTCAATAAATCAGTTGTTAGTAGCGCCTTTGTTGTTTGTGGTCCTTCTGTACTGTGTGTGTTACCTTTGCGCTAAACTAAGATGAACGTGAAGTCTGAACACCAACTAGCGCAACTTTTAACTATTTTAAAGTATATTTCTTCAATCATACCAGTGGCCAAACTGCGTTCCGAAATCCGGACAAGCTAACGGCCAAATCGGCGGAGGTTAGCAGACTCGCCCCTACTGGGAGCCGTAACTGGAAACGCTACTTTCACTGGATCCCGGAGGTGATGTTTACCGCATGAGAGTGGCGGCCACAAATGTTGGAGCACCGTAACAGTCGCTAATTGCTCTCTTATCACGCGGCTAAAGGCGGGAAAAAAGGAGCGAGGGAGAGAGAGAGACCTGTTACATTGCAATGCGCCTGAGTTTGATGGTCGACTTGCACCATACGCTTTTTCGCTTGCAGGCGACACGCTCTGCACCAAAAGCCTTCTGTTGCTGTGTTCACGCATCGATTCTGTAGTCATGTGAACTGAATTCCACTGGCGCGCACTTCCTGCTGGATTCCCACTAACACATCGACATTCAACGACAAAAAAAATCGAATAATTATTCGAACTTATTATTATTCAAATAATCGAATAATTATTCGAATCGAATAATTATTCGAATAACTATTCCAATGGCTTTCTTGTTCTTTCACCAGCGGCCTCGGCAGCAGAACAGACGATTTCCTGCTTCTTTCGTGAGAGCAGTTAGCACGGACAAAATGTTTCGGGGAACCCTCAATGTTCGTGCATAAGCAGAAGCGACGGCACAAGGTCAGTGAATTTGCTTGCTCTGCAGAAGGCGCCAGAAGCACGGAGAAATTTACGGATGTTCAGTGTGCGCAACATCGTTTGCATAAGGCCCGCTGCATTGACGCGCCGGAGCGTTCTGTACTCCATCACACAGAACACACTAATCTGCCATTTAGTAGTCGGTTTCTGTGTCGACAGACGGCGCGACAACCTTCTAACGTACCTCCGCAATTTTGGCACTTGGCGTGTCCGGATTTTGATACATGGGGCCTATGGGGAGTATGGTAACTTCTATGATTGAAGAACTCTGGCTATAGCTACCTGTAGCGGCTTGCAGCCGCGTCGCCGCGTTTCTTCTCTCGGTTGGCGAAAGCGCGCGGCCAGCTTCGCGGCGTCGCCGTAGCAACACTCGGCGCGCGAACCCGCCAGCTAGCCCGTCGTTCTTCGCCGGCATGCGTGCCGAGTTCAATGTCGAATTGAAGGCGCCCACTGAGACAATCAGGATGTCGAGGTGTACGTACATCGATCTCGGATTCACCAACGACCCATACACTGTGCGAGATGTAGCGTGTCTCAACCTGCAACTCTAACCACAAGGCCATGGTAGTGTCTATACCCCAGCCCAAGTAGGCCGTCACCGGAACGATAAGAGCGTGACGACCCAGTGACTGTTAAATGACACCGCCCACAATGCCGAGGCGGTCGTACTACTTCGATATGCTCGAGACCTGCCCGGCCCCTACCTGCATATACTGCCCTGACGTCGAAAGAGAAGGGGACATGTGAACTGTCTACACCACTTTGATGGCATCAAATCATCTAAACATAGAAAAACCGACCTAGCACATTGCCTCATTTTTTACAACCAACTGAGCAACACCAGTTTGCAGCACCCCTCCGCAACGACAATCTAGCCAAAAGAGACGCTTTCGCGTTCTCATCTCGTAAGGATATGCTTTGGGATTATCGAACTTTTTATTCTTCGCATCGTTCATTAGATTTTTAAAATTTATCATGAGTTCTTGAGGAAACGGAGCCGCCCTACGTGCTGCAGCACTATGAATGCCATTTGAAAACAGTGATATCAGGATACGGTGGAAAAACCACCGGAGTTGCCGTATAGCGCCGAAATATGCTCCGGGTGAATACGTCTTGCGAACTAATTGACTGCAGTTTTTTGCACAATGCCGGCAATATAGCTTGCTTTAAATATTTCCTGGGCGTAAATTTGTAAATGTCGATTGAGCACAGCGAATAAAATATTCAGGAACTCCCAGCGCCCGTGGTAGTAGGCTTTCAAGAAATCCACGCGTTTGCATTTTACGAAACCGTATTTGAAACACACTAACTGTTGCGTATCCATAAAGGAATCTTGGGGTCCCTTTGCAGACATAAAAATTTCATTACCTAGGCTATGTAATGTGTGGCTTAGATCGAATGCCAGCGGTCTGATGTTATCCTTCCTTCTTGCGTCCGTGTCGTTCTTGCACGGTACACCAAGCATGATCGCTGCCATAGCGTTATTTCTAAAGCTTGGTCTTCACGACGCCACAGGTAATAACGACCTTCACATATTTCAGTGCCCCTCAAACGGTTCCTGGCCTCGGTTCCTGTCAAAAATAGGTTCCTGTCATGCAGGCACAGCAGTGTGATCGGTGACCCCTTTTCTTCCAATGTTCTTACATTGTGCAATGAAATCTGGACCAATGAACGAAAACATGAACCACGAGGCACGTGCGAGATCAGATAATCCAATATCCAGAAATTTCATTCTATGTGTTATGATACATGAGAAAAACGACGGTTAGGCCCCTGCAAGTCTTAGTGGAGCCGCAGACAGTGTTTCTGAGCCGTCAGGAAAGGGCGAGTTTCTCAACTGTCGCGTACTTCCACACCCTTCCACCAAATTCCGTTGGCAGTGCCTGGTCACTTTCGCTCGAATGTGCGCATCTGAATTTAAGCACGTGCAGTAGGAGTAGTAAAGGCGATGGAGAGAACCTCTTTGGGTAGAGGGAGTGAACTAAATCTGCAAAGAGTCGTCCAATCGATGCAGCAGATTACCTAAACATGCACGCGGGAGGTAAGGGTAGATCTGTCCACATGGGAAAAGTGGGTGTGTCAGGCGGCATACGGATTCGAACCCAGCACGTACCACAATATCAGTGTGTACTAGATGTGCTTTGATATCTGGTTAAATGGAATAAACTTACCAATTACGACAAATGTAGCTTTGTTGAGAGAAGAGCTCTTTGAATGGTTTCGATTGTCAAAAAGTGAAGTTAAAACACCACTAATTCAACGCCATCGTAAGAAAACGTGTCAGCTTGCGAGGTATTCTTTCACAGTGCCCGACCAATGTACTGGTTTCTTGGCAACACAGGGGCGGCGATATCGGCGAGTACCGCTCCGTCGCACCCAATGCACAGCAGCACCGTTCACTACGCAGCGCACTATTCAAGTGACGCCGCCACGCAGGCAGCACCGGCCTCTTACGGAAACGACGGAAGGTGAGCGCAATGTATGAATATTTTATATGAAGGGCGATGGTGAATTAAAGCGAATTACCAGTGAAGGTGGCAAAGCGGACTCGTATTCAACATGGGAGTCGCGGGTATGCTAAGTGTACACGATAGGCCTTAGCGAACTATGGGGACAAGGCTGCCACCGTCTTCTCGCTACATTAGAGTCCCACTTATTGCCGTGCATCTTCCCTAGTCAATTTTCGATTATGTATGCAAACAAGCAGCACCACGGCCTGCTCACTTTGATAGATGCTCGAACTCTCCACGGAACCAGAACCGTGTTATGATGAAGATTTATAGGGTTTAAGGTCCCAAAACCAGCTCTGAATATGAGAGACGCCGTAGTAGAAGTCCCCGGAAATTTAGACCACCTGGGTTTCTTTAACGTGCAATGACGTCGCATAGCACATGGACCTCAGCATGTCGCCTACATGGAAATGCAGCCGCCGAGGCCGGGATTCTATCCCGAGAACTTTGGATCAGCAGCTGAGTGCCGTAAGCCCTAGACCACCGTGGCGGGGCAAGGGAACCGTGTCATGAGCGTCTTATTTCGTGGTAAATAAGCGAGCGCAGCAAATATGACATTGATGTTGCAGCGTGACGCATCTAGCGTTCTTGCGATGTCTGCATAAAGCACTCGAAGGAATCAAGGCGTACACTGCAGAGAACTTGTTCTGATCTGGTTAGGTGAAATGTTAAGTAGGATGGAAGAATCGTTTTAGTGTAACAATAGAGGAAACACAAGCATTGTTTGCGTGCCCCTGAGGCACATACTAGTTATTTCACTTTCAACTAACGACAGGCAGTTTTACTCACGCTAGAGTAGCTGCGCTGTTTTAAAATGAAATCCTGCGCTACATACCAGCTTCGAGGTGGTAAATCCTGGGAAGCGTGCTGGAAAATGCACCTAGAACATCCGAGCTGAAAGTCAGAAAGGAAGTGACATCTTTTCCGCCATCTTTTACAATTCACTCCAGACAACATGGCTGTGTTTCAAAACGCCGAGTCGATTGTTCCACTTTCACATATGCATTACGTTTGTCATCCTACAGACTGCATACCCAACAGAAGACAGGCGATAAACAGGCACTGCCATCATTTTCAATGACTTCTGGAAGTATTTACCCTGCAGACATGTATTACACCGTCGCAGAGACGGCAGTGTGTTGAATCAGAGCCGAGTCAGAAAGGAAGTGGCATGTTTCCCACTGTCCCTGCCATTTCACTCCAGAGAACATAACAAGGCTGCGTTTTATACGCCCAGTCGATTCTTCCGATTCGGCTTACGCATCACCCTTCGTTATCTTATAGACAGGATACACAAAAGCAGATAGGAAATGAACAGGCGCTGCCATCATGTTCAATGTATCCTGCAAACATTTACGCAGCAGACCTCAATTACAGCCATGCAGCGATGGCACTGTCGAATCAGAGATCAGTCAGAGATAAAGGGACTTCTTTCTCACCATCATTGACATTTATCGTAAAACAACATAACAAGACTACGTTTAAAATGCCGAGTCCATTGTTCATCTTCCACTTACCATCACCCTTCGTAACCCTGCAGATTGGATACCCAACAGCCGACAGGCGATAAACAACCGCTACCATCAACGTTAGTGTTATCTGGTACCATTTATGCAGCAGACCTTAATTACAGCGATGCAGGCACGGCGCTGTTGAATCAGAGGTGAGTCAGAAAGGAAGCGACTTCTCTCTCACCATTGTTTACACTTCACTCCGGACAACCTAACAAGGCTGCGTTTTAAATACCGAGCCAATTGTTCAACTTCCACATACGCATCACCCTTTGTCACCGCACAGCCTGAAGACCCAGCAGCAGAGAGGATATGAACAGGGCCCACCATCATGTTCAATGTATTCTGGAAATATTTACGCAGCTTCGCTTAATTACAGCGATGCAGGGACGGCGCGGTTGAATCATGGGTGAGTCGGAAAGGAAGGGGCTTCTATCTCACCATCGTTTACATTTACCTCCAGACACCTAACAAGGCTGTGTTTGAACGCAGAGTCCATTGTTCAACTTCGGCTTACGCATCCCCCTTTATCACCCTGCAGACTGGATATTGAACAGCCGACAGGCGATGGACTAGCGCTACCATCATGTTCAACGTTTTCTGGAAACATTTTCGCAGTAGATCCAAATATCAGCGGGGCAGGGACCACGCTGGTGAATGAGAGGTGAGTCAGAAAGGCAGTGGCTTCTTCCTCACCATGCTTTAGACTTAACTCCAGGTAGCCCAACAAGGCTGCGTTTTAAATAACCAGTCCATTGTTAAACTTCGACTTACGCATCCCCCTTTGTCACCCTGCAGACTGGACATCCAACAACCTGCAGGCGATGGACAAATGCTGCCATCATGTTCAATGTTTTCTGGAAACATTTTCGCAGCAGACCCCAGTAACAGCGGTGCAGGGACCACGCTGGTGAATCAGAGGTGAGTTCTCAATCCATGTATTTGTGTGCCCCTTGCCAACAAAAATAGAATTTATGGTCTCTTAGGGCAAACCAACCAGGCCATTTCTGTCATTTCGGAGGGTTCGTAACAATGTGTACTATTACAAGCTTTTTTGATAGGTTTGCCATTATTTAGTGGGTTTCTTGCTTGCTGGTAGACTTTGTGGTTACGAAGCGTAACCATACGCATGATACGTAATTCAGCCGCGCCAATACGGTTACGATACGTAATCCGTACGATATACGATGTAACTGAATTCTCAAGATATTTCAACAATGTGCGCTTCTTCAACGTGCGCAAAAAAATTGCAGCATATCCACGGAGTGAATGATGATGAGCGGGCGAAGCTCGGGATGTTGATCGTAGATCGTGCCGAGTTCCGGATTAATTTAGTTAACGCGCACGTTACAAATCCTCATGGTTCAACTATGCCAAGTGAAACCTCCCACCGGCACTTCATTGCAAGTCAAGATCGAAATCTATATATATATATACATATATATATATCTATGATATATCTAGATATATCTAGCTATATATATATATGGGTGGCCGGTGAATGGTTCTCCAACGCGAGAGGTCGGTATTTCTCAGTCAAGAAATTCGCAGCTGTTTGCACCGCTTTGTTGCGAACTGATAACCGGTATTACTTCTTGCTGTGCAGCTTCGGTTCTAGTTCAAGCAGGGTCTGAGAAGATCGGTTCGGGTTGGGGTCTAGCTTCGCCGAAAATTCCGGTTCAGTGTTCGGATCGACACCCTGAGACTACATACATACATACATACATACATACATACATACATACATACATACTACATACATACATACATACATACATACATACATACATACATACATACATACATACATACATACATATGGATGGATGGATGGATAATGTCCTAACAGCAATAACTTGACATCCTGAGACCACCTAAATTGACATCTGTGACACCAATCAGGAGAGTTTGCGCTGTCATGGCGGCTGTCACGCATGTAATTCGCATAGAACTCACTTGAAGTTTCTTAAAGACATTCTTCAGGGGCTTGTCGCATTTAGCATTAGGAGAACGGTATGTTCGCAATTCATGTCACTGACACGCATACTTGTGCAACTATCTACGTTGACAGCAATCAGCTATTGAGCCCAAATAATTCTTTAGTGTGCTTGTTGTTCTTCTGTCGCAGTTTTCCTGGTGCCAGCGGGGAATCATCACGAGAACTGCGAGGATCCATGGACAGTAGTGCAGCTCTCGTGTGCGACATTTGCAAGTTCGCGTTCAAAAGGGCTCATCATCTTGAAGAACATACGAGCGACCACGTGGCCGGAAAACGCCACCAATGCAGCAGTTGTGGTTCGCTGTGGCGTACGCCTTCTGCCCTAGAGCGGCATTTGCTTAAACACAACAACGAAAGGCCATTTAAGTGCAGCGTGTGCCAAGCTAGCTTTAAACAGAAGGCGCACTTGACTTCGCACATGAAAAAGAAGGACCATTGAAATGTAGTGCCTCGGGTGTTACAACATGAGGAAGGCATATCTAGACCGTCAAATCGAGGTGCGAGAAAATGAATGCGAACTCGGCACCGGTGTAGAGTAGCCTTTCGCTGGCAGCAAACAATGCCGCGCTTCTTGAGGCACAAGTTTTGTATTAAGTGACAACGATCGATCCAAGAAAGAAGCCTATGACAAGCATTACGTGCACTCATTTTACCCATTTTGACAAGAGCTGTGGAACAGCGGCAATAAAGATTGTGTTTTCCTGGTTATACATGGACGTAGTGTACATAACCTGTTTTGTAAGTTTTCCTAATAAATACGGTGTTTTTCGGTTCCTCCTGCAACGAGCGTGATTTGCTTTTTCTCGGCCGAGATAAAATGTTGACAAGATATTCATAGGACACAAGGATTTGTGATTTGGTGCAATCTCGGAGTGTTAACTACGGAATAGCAATCAATGCAGTATATCGAAACTGCCCCATAGTCTGTGGCTGCTCTTTCAGCAGCCAGTTTCTGTCACATTGGGCGACATTATCCTGTCAAAGACATGTCAAAAAGCTCTCGCTCCGACCGAAATGTTGATTTGATAAACTGTCGTTGTCTAAGAGCCGCATCGTCAATTCTGTTATAACAGGTGGCAACCCAAGCTATTTATATATTATATATATATATATATATATATAGTTGCGGCAAGGAAATAACGTTGGCCCCGGTACAATAAGGAACAAAAGGGAGTAAGACGCACGTCGGTTTTTGCACGGGTTTCACTGACATTTCGGCTGGTGGACCAGCCTTTCACCGGCTTTAGACAAAGGCTGGTGTACCAGCCGAAACGTCAGTAAAAACCTGTGCAAAAAGCAACGTGCGTCGTACTCCCATTTGTTCCTTATATATATATATATATATATATATATATATATATATATATATATATATATATATATATATATTTGTAAGGAGGCATTGGAACCCTATAGTGGGCCGTCCTCTCAGGCACCTTACAGTGGGGTTCTCTCTTCAGTGCTCTGTTGAAGAAGACGCCGCTCGTGCTCGAGGTCCGTGCCCGTTGGACAAGACCGCAATAAGTTTAACAAATATGCACTAGCCAGCACTGACTTCGGACACTTGGCACATCCCTGGAAAAATAGATCTATCTATCTATCGCCAGGATCTATCAATCTATCTATCTATCTATCTATCTATCTATCTATCTATCTATCTATCTATCTATCTATCTATCTATCTATCTATCTATCTATCTATCTATCAAGCCTACTATGCCTCGGCGCCCCCTGGTCGTCTCGTTCACCTGGTATACCCCGATATTCTGGAGGTAGGGTATAAATATATCACAATATGAATAAACGATCTTTACTCACTAAAGCGATATACTCGTCATAATCAGCGACGCAGCATTGTCTTGTCGTGCATACCAGTTGTGCTTGGCCCACGGAAGTGGGTGTGCTGCGCACCTGTTTGGATCTACTAGAACCAATGTCAACGAAGGATAAACTAAAGTAGACGTGCGTAATGTCGGGGACTGGCCGTGAAGAGACGGTACGAAGCGCCGCTAACGACGGGATCGAACCCGCAACATTGATCGGGCCGCCTCAAGTTTCGTGCACCTAAACCGCAGTGCATTGCCTCCAGGATTGGCCAACATTTCTATGTTTGCGGTTG
>CM023491.1:62923403-63063027 GCA_013339685.2 Hyalomma asiaticum
GACGACGACGCCGCGGGGAGAAGCGAGAACGCAGGAGAAGCCCAAGCAGGTGGTCGGAGAGAAGTGGAGAGAATAAGGCGCAGCTGTTGCAGAGAGGGAAGGAGGAGAGTTGCGCATGCGCAGTGTGAGTGCGGACGCCGACGCCACGGGACATGCCACCGCTAAGAAATGCTTCGCACTTAAAAGAAGTGTTTCTCGCCGCCGTAAGTGTCGCTGATTAACGGTCCCATAAAATGAGTGTCCAATCAAGTAGGCGGTAGAGCGACCACGCGTATTTCTCTGCTGGGAAATTGACCCCATCCAGTTGTGGCACTTTTCCTTGTTGCGTGACACGAACAACACGTTCCCGATAACTCTGGTGTGTTTGATAACCCCGCCGTTAGAAAGGCACCTTGCTTCGAGAAGTTTATAACAGAAATGACTAGGATAGTTAACGCGATACGAAAGAAACTGTCTGGCAAATGGTCTGTGTAACCCTCGAGTATGGAGGGAATTGTGAATATAGTTAACAGCTCAGTGGAATTATGCCTGAGCTTTAGAAATTAGTAGTGGAATATGGTCTACGCAATCCATTTATCAAGATCTTCATGGAGCGCCTAATCGGAAGCAAAAACATTCAGAAGGAACTAGAGCTTGCAAAACACGCTGCATGCACCACTTTCCGAATTAGTTGTCGCTCATGCACTCAAGCTTGATCCCTCACGGACTAGGAAGCTGCAAGGGTTCAACAATTCCTAAATTTGTGGGAGCGACAAGCGAAAGCGATAAGCGAGGGCGTTTTACCAGTATAGCCTTTCGATTCTTTGCTATTACTGGCACTGTGCACCAACAGCCCATCTGTGGAGTAATTCTTTCTTCGTTCAGCGACTACAGAGTGAACGAAGAACGCTTATGAAGCGAAATCCCGCATTGCAAAGGCAGGCGGAGTTATCACAGTTGAAGTTAGTGGCACACAATGAATTTTACGCTATTCTACATCAGCCACAGTGGGCTAAAACCGCAGGATAAAGCCACGGGGTGATAAAATTTAGCTAGCAGAACCTTTAGGGGCGAAGCTCCTTAAGGCGTGGGTCGTTCGTCGCCTGTATGTATGCATGTAGTAACCACCCGCGTGATTGATTGATTGATTGATTGATTGATTGATTGATTGATTGATTGATTGATTGATTGATTGATTGATTGGGGTTCGGAAAGGACGCTAATTTCTGCAGCCCATGTAGGGAGCACGGCTAAGCGTCCGTGGGAGTGGGGGAGAGGGAGTGAAAGAGATAGAGAGAAAGGCCGTACTGGAGGGCTCCGGAAATTTAGACCACCTGGGGTTCTTTAACGTGCACTGAAAACGCACAGTACACGGGCCTCTGGCATTTTCGCCTCCATCGAAAATGCGACCGCCGCGGCCGGGATCTACCCGCGTTTTTCGGGTGGCCGCGTGCCGGGAGGCAAGCGCTCGCCCTCGGCGCGTACTTCCCAGCGCGTGCCTCTCTCTCTCCCGGCGCGTGCCTCTGCTGTCTTGTGAGAGAGAGAGAGCGAAAGGCACGCGTTGGCTATGGAAACGCTTGTTCGCCGCGGTGTTGTTGTGGTTACGGTACTCGGCTGCCACCCAAAATACGCGGGTTCGATCCCGGCCGCGGCGGTCGCATTTTCGATGGAGGCGAAAATGCCAGAGGCCCGTGTACTGGGCGTTGTCAGTGCACGTTAAAGAACCCCAGGTGGTCTGAATTACCGCAGCCCTCCATTACGGCCTTTCTCTCCTCTCTATCTCTTTCACTCCCTTTCCCCCACCCCCACGGACGCTTACCCGTGCTCCCTACATGGGCTGCAGCAATTAGCGTCCTTTCCTAACCGAACCACAACCACAATCAAACGCTCTTTCTTAGAGGAACGCTGTACCAGCTCGCAAAGAAGGAGAACACGCCCTCACCCGCGAGAGACAACGTTGGCGCAGGCAGCGTAGCGTCTCCTAGCGAGTTTCTTGATTGATAAATACCGACTGCTCGCGTTGGAGAAGCGTTAACCGCCAACCCATATATATATATATATATATATACATATAGGCACTGCATCTTGACTTGCAATGAAGTGCCGGTGGGAGATTTCACTTGTGCATAGTTCAACCATGAGGATTCGTACCGTGCGCGTTAACTAAATTAATCCGGAACTCGGCACGATCTACGATGAACCTCCCGAGCTTCGCCCACTCATCATCATTCACTCCGTGGATATGCTGTAATTTTTTTGTTGTTTTGTCGGGTTTAACGTCCCAAAACCACCTCCGATTATGAGAGACGCCGCAGTGGAGGGCTTCGGAAATTTCACCCACCTGGGTTTCTTTAACGTGCACTGACATCGCACAGCACACGGGCCCCATGCTGCCGCCGCGGCTGGGATTCGATCCCGCGACCCTCGGATCAGCAGTCGAGTACCGTAGCCACTAGACCTCCGTGGCGTGGCAGCTAGCAGTTCTTTCAAGCACTGCACAAATATTTGGATAGCCCCGTTTCTTAGAAAAGTAATGCAATTTCCAGACACACTAGCTCATCATCTTCTAATATCAACATTCGTTGAGCTGATGAATGCGGCTCCTACAGCTCCTGCAGCACTTTGCAGGAATCTTTTCTGTCGCTTCTTAGGGTTCGTTGCAGACATTTACGGTTACGAAGTGCTCAGCTGCAGACTCCAAAAGACGCGATTTCAATGCATGGCTCGGCGGTACCAAAAGCATGTAACTGTTCAACTTAACCGTTTTACACGATACATACATACATACATACATACATACATATATGTACATATACATATATACATATACATATATACATATATATAGCTTAATGAGCAAACAGACAATGAAGCCTACGAAAGCATAGGGGAAGTTACTTGTGGTATTGTAATTATGGAGAAAGTAGAAAGGAATTAAAGTGGACGAAAAGACAAACCTTGCCTTCGGTGGGACCCGAACCCACGACCTTCGGATGTCGCGTCCGATGCTCTACCAACTGAGCTACGAAGGCGGCCGTCCCCCCGTCCACTTTATTGTGTATTTATGTACGTATTATCCTGGGAGTGTTAGGCAGCGCCACTCATGGCCAAGGCGGTGTGCGTGGAACGCACTTTCTTGCCAGGAGGCGTCACGTAGACGAGATGGCTGCTGCCCAATAATTCCTCGCATGCTACCTAAGGCACCAAGTCTGCCGCAACGAGGCCCAAGCTACGGCAGACTTGGTGCCTTAGGTAGCATGCGAGGGCTTATTGGGCAGCAGCCATATCGTCTAAGTTCACGTTCTACGTGACGCCTCCTGGCAAGAAAGTGCGTTCCACGCACACCGCCTTGGCCATGAGTGGCGCTGCCTAACACTCCCAGGATAATACGTACATAAATACACAATAAAGTGGACGGGGGGACAGCCGCCTTCGTAGCTCAGTTGGTAGAGCATCGGAAGCGACATCCGAAGGTCGTAGGTTCAGGTCCCACCGAAGGCAAGGTTTGTCCTTTCCGTCCACTTTAATTCCGTTTCTACTTTCTCCATAATTACAATACCACAAGTAACTTCCCCTATGCTTTCCTAGCCTTCATTGTCTGTTTGCTCATTAAGTTGTTTCTAACAAATAAAGAACGAGCCCTTGACCCCTTCCCTTTCGTTATATATATATATATATATATATATATATATATATAGGAGCGTGCGTTTACTAAAAGAATTAGTAACAGAAGTCCTGAGCGTAATAGTGAAATACAATTGATGTTCGGTAGGCACAATATGTCACAACTGTCCAGATTAAGCACTTTACGCAAACAGAACATAGAGACATTGCGTTTGGTCGGTACGGGGTACCGAAGTGTAAGGCTACGAAGTGCACGTTTGCTGGTTAACATAAGTTAACATAGGTTAACACACCCTATCCGAAACCGACAGGCGGGCTCCTAACAGAGCTTCTAACAAACAATGAAAGGGAACGAAATAATGCTTTAACATCACAAGTACATAAGAGCTGTAGAATACACCGTAAACATGACATAGGAACATATGTTTAATGATAGTAAGGGCAAACTGGCATCAGCGTAGTCAACGAGGATTAATTCACGGTGCTAAGTGCGCATCGAACTGACACAAATGGCGCGATTGCTTTGCCCTAAATTAACCTAAGAATAACGAGCGGATAATGAAGTGTTTAACATATTTGCGGTCTAATCACATCATCGAAAGCGCACAGCTCCTCTCCCGTCAGTTACAAACATGACGCTTGAGGTGTAGTCGCGGTAAAACTAAGTTAACAAGAAAGTGATAGTATGTCCACCGGGCTGCTCCCCTATCCCATCACCATCACATTCCTCCTGGGAGACTGCGCTGACCAGCTCAGCGCCGCAGGAGCAGCGTCGGCTGATCCAGCGAGCACGTGGAGTGGCGCGAGCCAATGGGGCCCTGAACTAAGGGCTCCACCCTACGAGGAAGATCCCTCACTTCGTTAAAATAAATGTTTGCTCTCTCTCTCTCTCTCTCTCACTCACTCAAGAGATGCATAAGAGTTGCACATAGGATGCATACAGCAGGAAAGCAAAGCTTTTGAAAAGAACAGGGTCAATTATGTGAAATGTTCAATTGTTGAAAATCAATTGGTTGTTAACAGTTGCACATCGGAAAAACAGGATAGACGGTGCAAGGATAAGGAATCTGGCAGGAAAGGGAGCGTTCGACGCAGTGCTCCGCAGGCGCCAACCAGACCGGTACACGCGTCCCACGATATCGGCCGTACCTAACTGCCTAACGTCCGGGAGGCTGTTCCCAGAAGGGGTCCTGCATGGAGGAATTAACTCCTGACTTGGGCAGCGTCTCTCAGAAAAGGGACCGTCGAATATGAACGCCGAATTGTGTGCACTTGGGCGGACAGGATCTCCACGGCTGTCCTTCCTCTTAAAAACTGAGCGGCGCACTGGAAGACGGGTGCTTCTGGTAGGAAGCTGCGATGCAGCGCTTGAGTATAGCGCGAGGCCGAGTGTGGTACGGGCAGAAAGCGCCATTTTGTAAATATTCCTCCCCGTGTGTCAGCCTTCTTTTGCTGTAGTTGTTAAGTATATAAATTATCTATCCGGGAGCCTCCTCGTGAGACCGTTTGCATCTCAGCCTGGAATTCAGCTTCTCGCTGAACGAACAAGAAACGAAGAACTCACAGAATTACTTACTGATAGGCGTGCCCTAAGTAAAGAAATTGTCTGGTGGATACCTAGTAAACTAGTGTAGGGCTCGGTACCACGTGTGATAGTTCGTTAAAAGTAGTTAGGCTAGTTAGGGTGCACGGTTTGGCTAGACACCACAAAAACTCTCTGAAACGAACATTTTTGCTACCACTACAGTTAGTCGGATGACGTTTGGCGTTGGATGGCGCATCTTCAGTGGTGGTGCACTGTACCTATCACCTCAGTTTAGGTACGGGATGACGTCACTACATAATACATGAACTAAATGCACAATTTGCTACAATAATGTCGTGTTTCTCACAATGCTGCAGGTGCTCAAACTTTTTGATGACGGCCCGTATCACGATGGCCTTCAGCGTTGCTCAATGGCTGTCCTGAAAGAATTTCACCACGGAAATCACCCGCCTTCCGCTCACAAGCAGTGCGCTGAAGGTAAGTCTAAAGCATTTCACTACGTACAGAGTGCACAGCATGGGCTAATTACGTCGCATAAGATATGGGAAAGAGCACACAGTCAATCTTTACAAGCACACAGGGCGCTCACGACCTCTGTTCTTTTGTACGCCGCATGATGTTTCTCACCTGTTCTTTGTTGACGTTACTTGCTACATAGGCAATCCATTCGGGTAGACTGTCTTCAGTCTTCAGCATTGTACCACGTTCTAACTCGCGTGCCGGTATGTTGCGCTAGTAATCATGCCTTATTGAGCTCACCACGAACTATAGTCCAACCTCCTGCCCGAATTGTTTCGGTCTTCCTATTCCCATCAATTATTACGAGGCGAGAGCGTCCCTTCTCCAACATCTTGCAAACGTGCATTCACAGTCTACAATGAACAGCGAACCGCGTTTTCCTTATATTGCTTTCATATGACGTACACTAGCCGCATAGCGCTATGTGAGCTACGTAGCGTTATTGATCAATTGAGAATAACGCGGAATTTATTGTTTTTGAGATCGTCAGGCTCGCAACCTCTTCCTTTGAGACGCCTTGCATGCTTTGCGCGTTGCGAGGTTGCTGCGTTTTTGTATGTATGCTTTTGTTTTTCTTTGTTTTGAGAATTTTCTTTTTGAAGTACAGAGCGCTGGAAAGCTTGACCCGGACCCGCACCATTGACAGGGTTGCCACTGACTCACAGCGATACCACGCTGTGCTTCATCAAAAATATGTTCAAGCACTGGAAGTGTCAAAACCGCAAGGGGAGGCATACAGTTCTTGCAGCCGTTTCCTGGAAAACTTCTACAGCTGAGTCTGCATCGCAGAAAGCACTTTAAGAGCTGAATGTCATAAAGAGGGTCTTTGGGTTTGTCCAGTGTTGGATGTTCCCGGAAGGTAACACAAGGACAGTTGTATTACGCACCCACCTCGCGGACGCTCTCATGTTTCTTACGAATAAACAAATACTCGCCAAAGTTGCGACGAAAAAGAAGAATTTATGACGTTTCGAGACCACTACGGGTCTCTTGTTCACATACAAGCGTAAGAAATTGGGCCGTGCATTTATATGCGTAGTAGATTTTACGGCGGGTGTGTTTATTCGCAAGAAATGTATGCCCCTCGCCAGACGGTGTTCCGTCGAACCCTGGACTACAACGCTCTCATGTTAATTGAAAACATAGACGGAACTGTCAGCTGTCAGAGGCAAGCAAAACGTATGGTTCAAGTACTGTCACACGACGTCAGGCCCATGTCAGCAAGCACAGCACGAATAACTATTGAAATACGTGTATCACAGTGTACAGCAAGACAAAGAGAAAGAAATCCAAAGCGCACAGCCTCGTCGCCGCATTTCTGCCCGAGCAGACACAATGGACACGCGAGCCGGTACGGGGAGAGGTAATCGACGACAGTGGCGCCACGATCAGTGGACAACGACCAAAATGGGAGAAGTAAGAGTGAGTTCCACTTGATCGCCATTTAGCAGACAGAATTATCGTGGAGGCTGACTGGACGAACCACAGGGCACACATTCCTACATGTGTTTGCTGAGCGAACTTTTACCACTTGACTGAGGATGCTCTGTGTCCTCTATAATCACAATTTTCTTCTGTCAGCTCATATACTATAGCATCAAAGCTTGCACTTATCTTGACAAACTAGTTTTGGCGCTACTGCGTCTGCACAATTTCCTTCAAAAAATTCACTGCAAGGAAAAATTCTATGGCATCGCTCACCTTGGGGCAGCATCCATTTCCACGGCGAAATTTTTTACGCTGCCATCACTTGGTCTGTTTACCTCGTGAGTGGCATGGGTGCTGACGACGGCGCTGGAACAGTGTCTTCTGCGGCTGCGTGATGATAGGAGTCCGCTTTAGAGCCGCAATGACTTCTTCATCGATATCTGAGGCCTCACGTATCAAAACAGCGACACAATTAGCAGAGACACAGTGCTAAAAAACATATTAGCAGTTTACAGAAGGCCTAGTTTCTGCTAGTCTTGCGTAAAATTCCTTCATCACAAAGTAAATTAAGAATAAGAATCCCAAGTGGCGTATAAAAGCTAGAAATGGCTCACCGCACATTTAAGTGCCGAGAAATTGGGAAGTTTTTTTTCACAGAACACCACCCCCTTATAAAAATGTCATATAAGGCTATATCAGGAATTGGGCATACGTGGCTATATATCGCACGTGCCCGTATGTGGCCTTCTTTGACCAAATCTTGATAGTAACGTATTTGGCAATGAAAGACCAAAACAATGAATGCGAAGCGAGACTCCGATACGTATTGCGCAAATACGGCCGCGTACAGACACGTGCCATATATAGCCATATATGCACATATGGCCATATATGGATATCTGGCTATAATGGCACATGTCTCTAATTAGCCGTATTTGTCCAATACGCATCATAGTCTTACATTACATTTATCGTGTCGGTCTACAATTCCCTTGTACGTTACTATCACGATTTAGTCAAATACGGCCACATACGGGCACGTGCCATATATAGCCGCATATGCCCAATGCTTATTATCACCATATATCGAATTTTTTGTAAGGGTTGCCAAGGTACTTAGTCACAGTTGCTCAATGACCTAATGCAAGTTATCTTTGTATAAAGAAACATTACACCGTTGAATACGAATATAATTTCTCATGATTGCATTACAGACTCTCGGCTAAATTACTTGTATTGGCCGCAGTATTTTGTCCCTTAAAAGCGGGATTACTTCACAGCTGCGTAAGGGCAGTTATAGCCGGGATATCATTCTGAGTAATTTTATTTGAGAAGAAAGGATAATCTAGGTCCCAGTAATGCGCTAAAATTCAGTAAATGTGATGGCGCACGAGAATGAGCTCAGTTCAGGATTTCTCAAACATTGCTGGCAGCACTAACATGTAACGGAAATAAACAACCTATGCATAATGTGCGCAGCGTGGTATGTTTTTATAACGATAGCTTTACATTCGCCTTGGCCGAAACCGGTAATATTGCGGCTAACGAACTGGTGGGTGCGCAATGCGGGCAAGTGGTCGGGGGGGGGGGGCGGGGGGGCAGTTTTATAAGCTCTGTACTATGAAAAGGGCCCACTGTACGTAACGATGGAAATGACGGAAGGTGCGTGAGGAATTTCTGTGGGAAATTATAGAATTCTTCATTGCAGGAGATTAATTCGAAAATTAAACTGAAACTTCTCAATCACTCGTATTTCTCTGAGCCGGGGGAAAGCTCGTTACACAAGTATGCCATCACTACCTGCGATAACGCTACAATACTGCTTACGTAGGCCACCACGTTAAGGGTGGCATGTATGTGCAGATAAAAAAGGAAATACACGTGAACGTGCCAACTTTCCTTGGAAACATGGATGTCATGTGGACATTGGACGTGCGCTACTTCAACCAAACGCTGCCATACCAGGCACAAACACGTCGCAACAGGTGGACTTCCCTAGACCTTCATATGCAAGCCTGGTATTAGACGCGCGTAATTTCTTTCTTTGCTTGCTTCTTTGTCACTTAGCTGCAGCATATGCACCACAAATTCTGCCTTGTATTGACAAGCAAAGTGTTACACACCCGTTTTGAAGAAGTGTAAGCTGCATTATTTTTTAGTATTTTCACTTTTTTTCTCTACGCTTTTTGCTTGTTTATTGTGATAAGCCCCACGGAAGGTAAATCGCAGGTGGCGAGCAAGAACCGTAATGTTGCTAGGTGGTAGCCCATAAAATTTAGACTCCTCGACATTCCTGTAAAGTTGGATGACCCCCCCCTGTTGTAGCCCATGACAGACATGTACGCGAGGGTCCGCCTTCTTATTTTCGTGGCCTGGTAATGGTCGTGACCGTCACGGTGCGATGTTGTGAATGGTTTAGTCTCAACAATGGATTGTTGGCCAAAAGTGAATGTATACGCAACCGCAGTTGAGTCGTTCAGTAACCGTGGTCGACGTGGAACTTCACATGGAACTTGCGTAGCGCAAGCATATTCAGCGATTTTTTTAATGTTTCTTACCTGCACAATCTATACTGCAGCACGCGAACACTCATGCTGATACAATCGGATCATTAGCCTAGTATTTGCAGCATGGCTGTTTCACCAAGGTGAGCGCCAAAGGGGGTGCTCATTCGCCACTCCGACGAGAATATACGGACACGATTCCCTTGCCTGGCTGTCGTCGTCTTCTCTTTTCTAGGCGCATGTTACCGTATATGGACAGTCCAGGCTGGTGGTACATGCTTGGCGATGTATGCTTTTTACCTTGTTGATGGCATCAAAGGAAGGAGTAGGCGAAATGGCACTTCTTTCTTGAAATCGTTTTTGCTATAATTTAGTTATGGCATCGTCAAGTGAAGACTTCCGCACAGGGAACCCTACGCGGCCGCTCAGGCTTGTTCTATAATGAAGGGGTACTCTACTACTCCACGTATTACATTTCAAATTTTATCACTGTTACAGGGCTGTCGTTCAAGCTCCCCGGCGCGAACTCGGCGAAGGGAACGACGGCAGTTTCGGTCGTTCCGTAAGAAAGCAGACACAAAGAAAGGATCAGAGTCATGGTTACGAAAAGAAAACAACAAAATTTAATCTAGATCGCTAGGCTCGTACGAGAACATAAAGCAAGAACTACACTTCACTCAAACTAACAGCGATGAAAGAGCTTGACAAAAATACTAACGCGCGAGAACCACAAACAAATAGGAAAAATAAACTAACAACACTAAGTAGAGCAATGAGAACAGAAATCCAATCTGCAAAAGTTAACGAAAGTTCAGGGATATAAGCATGGGATGGCATACGTGGTCATGTGATCACCGGCAGCGCTGAAGGGTCCACGACAGTCTGGTGCGGCACAGTCTGGTACGGCAGAGCGTTGATGTCGTCGCAGTTGCAGCGCTGATGTTTCCGGGGAGCTAGTGCTTGATGGCAAACTCGAGCGCTTTGAACTAACTCCAGCCGAAGTCCCGATGCCTACGTTGCAGACGGTAAGCGCGTATCTCATCTAGGCGAAGCGGCTAAGGTTAGGTGGCCAGCCGGTACAAAGCCACGCTTCTAGAGCGATACGATGATCGGCTTCTACGCCATGTCAGCCAAGCGACTAGAACACTGGCCCTCAATGCTCTTCGCTTAAATACTCGCATGTTTTCCTCGATTCGCTGTCTGCCAAATCGAGGCGCGTTTGTGAGACAATTGCTCCGGCATTACATTGCTTGCTCCGCTCAAAATATCCCTCTTGAAATTAATGCACTGAAGAGAGCGATGGTCAAACCCTTTCTCGTGGTCGCCGAGCGGGCATCGTCATTCGACTCGCCTGATTGACAGGTCATTAGTGCCCGAGTGGCGGGGGGGGACCTTCTTCGCCGGTCACAACAAAGATATGCGTAGTCGTCCTCTTTGGACACGGAGGCCGCCGACCACACAATAGCCTACGTGCGCGCACGTGGTTCGTGCTCGCGAACGGGTCCCCTGCTGTCTTGCCCTGCGTTGTTGGTCCGAAGCACCGCTTTCGAGCTTTCAAGAATCGCGCTGGGGGATCGCAGTGGGAAAGCATCAAGTTGAAGCTTCCCAGCTCAGAAGAGCATCTGCTTCTTGTTTTCTCCGAAAAGGTTCGAGAGCTTTTGACGTCTTTGGAGCAGTCGAAGCGCTTCTAAAGTCGCACGTGCGGGCACACCGTGGACCTTCAGTGATAGTCCACCACGAGGCAATGTCATTCCGTGACGCAGGCCCCCACTTTCGGAATGTTATCCCATAACATTTCAACACACGGATGACATTCGCCGAGGGTAAAGAAATAACACTGACAACTCTCACTCAACCAAACTAATCGATGGTGCTTCACCTATGCACCCCATTTTACACCCAAGCTCACAACGTGAGTATAAAAATAAATCACAAACAAAAAAACATCGTTCCACAAGATACTTCTACACAGTCGTTCATCAATGGGCTCACTAAACACAGCCATGCAGAGTGATACGAAAGACGTCTCTGCTATCCAGTAGGATAACCAGGCGCTCCACAAACATGAAAATACAACCAATGCACACACAAAAGGGAAAATCCGCGCTGGGTACACTTCTCTATACAGTGCATCAAGAACTACACTTGACACCAAAAAGCACAAACTATATATAAAAAACAGGATATTCTTAAAGACAAAGAATAACTACATTCGGCTCAAGTAATCGGCCCCCACATTTTCACTACACTTACGCTTGCGTGGTTTATCGCTGCCACCATTTGTCGTGGACTCGTGTCGCCTTCAGGCCAGGAGTCCACGGGGCAGGAAGGAAGAGTACGAGGAGTTGGTTTGAGAAGAGAATATTTACATTTATTTACATGGTTTGAAGGTGATGGCCGAATCTCAATCAAATCCTCTTACTCTTCCTTCCTGCCCCGTGGACTCCTGGCCTGAAGGCGACACGAGTCCACGACAAATGGTGGCAGCGATAAACCACGACAAGCGGTGGCAGCGGTGAGGTCGCAACAATGGGTAAGAGTGAACTAATATTCTTGCAGGAGTAAACTCCACCGAAATACCCGACCTCTGTCTTGCTCTCAGAAGAGCAAGACGAGCTGTCTTGTTCGTCTGATATAACCGGGTGGCTGGTGATCAGTTTGCACAAACATGCGAGTACCTGGAGAATTTCGGGATTCACCATACCAGCGCACGGCACTCTCTAGCGCAAGGCACTCTCTAGCGCTATGCAGCCTCCCGCTGCTTTCGGCTGGCATTTTATGGAATCGACCACAGACATTATTCGCACAGCTGCGAACGCTTCCTCAAAACCATGCATACTGCTGACCATTTAACGAGCCATGGGCAACTGAAACTGATCCCACGTACACAATAATATGTGTAGCTTTCACGCGCTCATTTCTTTTGCGTTAACCTTCTCCATTAACGCCAGTATAAGTCATTGCCCTCATCAGACTTCCGTGCCTTGAAGCGTTCCGTGCGGGAAAAAAAACAAGAAAACAACCTAAGCTGCATCACAAGCCATGCGCACTTTCATCCAGTTAATTTGAAAATAACAAATCAAATTTTCCCGCATAGTTTACACACATGGGCAAGATGACTCGAAGCGACCGTCACTCCTTTCAGTGGCCGATCCTCTTAAACCGTACCCGATGGGGTCGCGCTCCCGGCCTCTTCCGCCATCGCCAAGGGCCACAACGAGCCCTCGGAAACAACTGCACCTTGCTGTCGCCTGTCATGAGGCACCCCAGCCTTCCTTTCCTTCTGTGAAGGAGATTCCGAGCACGGCAGTGGAAACTCTTTTCCTTTGTGCACATGTCAGCGGGGCGCCCAACTGTGCTCTTTGGATGCATCCATTGTCTATCCTGCCCCTCCGCTACGCTGACCGTGGCTAATCTCCGGACATCCCAAGGTCGATAATCAAAAGAAGAGGCGTGCAGGACACGGACACAAGGAGAGCAGTGAATCCACGAACGCCGACTAACAACTCCTTTGTTAGTCCGCGTTCGTGGTGTTCACTGCTCTCCTTGTGTCCGTGTCCTGCACGCCTCTTCTTTTGATTATGGACTGCTACGAACTCGCTCAACTTTCTGTTCTTTTGAGCCCAAGGTCGCTCGAATGCCGGGGCTCGGGGGTGCCATCTCCTCAGTGGACCCATTAGTGCAAGGGCGACCAGAGTCCTCTTCCGAAGCAATATTTCGATGAATGGCATTTACCTCTAGGCCGGTGCTAGTATTGCTCTGGTCGTTATCTGCCTCTGAGAATTTTGCCTCTTTGCAAGTTTGCGAGGTTTTAGGTGCCATTTCACACGACGTGACGCATCGCTCATTTTCATCCACGGAAGGACCACCATGCACGTACACTCCCCTGGCTGATCCAGGTGTCCGTTGCTCTCGCTTTGGGGGATCTCGCTATCGCGCTGGGGGATCGCGTGGGAAACCATCAAGTTGAAGCTTCCCAGCTCAGAAGACCATCTCCTCCTTGTTTACTCCGAAAAGGTTCGAGTGCTTTTGATGTCTTTGGAACAGTCGAAGCGCTTCAAAAGTCGCACATGCGGGCATACCGTGGACCTTCAGCTATAGTCCACCACGAGGCAATGTGATTCCCTGACAATCAGTTGTTCTGGCCCTCTGTTTCGATAGCGTTGCTGCAACGTTTTACGAATATATGGGTGTATATATATATATATATATATATATATATATATATATATATATATATATATATATATATCGCTTGTTTATCTGATAGCGACTGTATTTTTGTAGTTTAAGTGCGCCTAGAGAGAGCTCCCCTCGTATTCAATGCCCATTATTGGTGGATAGCTAGCTCGCTTTTACAGAGCGTTATTGCAGGGGCGTTTCGATCTCTCGAAAATAGTGTGTTAGGAAATCCACCTGACGCTACGTAGGGCTCGCGCGTTCTGCACATACACCGATATTCACGGTACAAGGTCGAAAATTGGAAAGGCTGTCAAATTTTGCGGGGGAGAATAAACAGATGGTAAAAAACATGTAAAAAAAAAGCAGGCCTGCTCGGAACCGCGCAGGCCTGGCTTTTTTTTTTTACATGTTTACCCACTACATGAGTACCCACTACGCCATAATTACTGCGGTATTGTAACATGCACATCTGTATAACTGCACATCTTAGAGAGTCTCCTGGCGTCGTTTTCCCGAGAACTAACCGACTCTCGACCCGGTGTCGACGGCGAGCTACGGTTTGGGCTTCTCTCTGCACAGCTGTCTGTTGTGCCCGACGTTGCCTTGCTGCAGTCGCGCGCGTAGCTTTGCGATTCGCTTCTGAAGCTACGGTCCGCAGAGGAGGCGCCATCAGGTATATCGAACAGCCAAGTCAAGTTGCTGTCGGGGCTGCGCACGTCGCCTGACGCATTTTGCATGGCACGATACGACACGATAAAGGGGAGCGGTTCGTAATTATGGTGACGGTAAAGTTGAAGAAGATTGTTTCATAATGATGACGTAGATGCCTCTGTAATGGGTGCAGAGCTACTTTGAAGTTATTCTTCGAACACGTTATGCACTCCACTTTCCGCGATGTATAATGGTGTATAATTATTCTGCCACGTAACATTACATTTGTTAAAGCTATTCCTCGGCAGACGTTATACTTGTTTAGGTCCTTTAGCGATGATTTTTCAAGCACAGGCGTAGCTTCTGGAGCCAGTGTTAACTTTGAAAAAAGTTCAGGCTTTTGGTGTGGGCTATGGGCCACGATGCCGTCACACTGTGCAGGAGTTTAGTGGGAAAAAGACGCTATTTAGGTGTCCCTCTCTCACAGGACAGGAACAGCAACAATCACTGGTCAGTAGAAGTTCAGAGGCTACAAAGCAAAGCAAACTCATGGAAATGGCGCAATTTGTCAATGTTTAGTCGCGCTAAAGTTTGCAATGTGGTTTTATTTTCACGTCTCATGTATGTGCTCCAAGTACTGCGCTGCTCACGACTTCGCATTCAGGCACCGCATCGTGTGTTTGCAACATTTATTTGGAACTCCAGTCATGAGTCCATGAGGCGCGACAATCTGTTCGTCCCACTTGAGCGGGGTGGCCTCGGATTAGTCCATCTCTTTGTTAGGCAAATCGTTTCTCGATTGTTTTTCTTTCGTGAAAGCAACCATCCATTTCTGCGTGGAATGCTACAGGTCCGATTACTTCATCACCTTCCTAATATAGTAGTTTCATCAGATGTCGTAGGTACTTCACAGGCTACTTGAGGCTTCCTCAAGGTAGTTGTAGACTCATTCCTTTTCCTGAAACATAGATTTAGCCTAGAGTATATTTTCACCGCGAGCCGAGAAGCAATTTCTGTTGCACTGGTGGACTCGATCTTCCCAGATCATTTGTATCGGACAACTTCTTTAAGTAGGCCTTATCAACATGTACTTAGAAGGGTTTCGAAAATGCGTATACTTCCCGGTGTCGAAACATTTTTCTTTAAACTGCATTCGGAAACACTTCCTGTTAAGACCTGGTTGTACGCGAAGGGCTGCTTCGTGCCGTGGTCTATGAACTGTCGTCTCTGTCCAAGCGCAGAAACAATTGATCACTGTTTTATTGACTGTACGGATGGAATATTTTTTGGGGACATTCTCCAGCGAACTCTTCAAAAGGATATGGGCATCACTCCTTAACCAATTCGATTTCTACCGTTCAAAACGATTGCCGGTCCTCCTTATGGCATGTTCATAGCGCTTCGTTTATACAGCCTATGGAGATCGAGACTGTGTGATCGTCATGCGGAAACCCCACGTTCCACAAGATCATTCTACCGTGAAACTGTAGCCTACGTAATAAATGTGTATGCAGCTCAGGATTCGCCGCCTGAATGGGTGCACTTGTTAGACGCATGTGTGTGTTTGCCTGATTTTTGAGTGTGGAGGCATTCTCTTCCTGATTTTTAACTTCAGCTGTCATTTCCATGCAATAAAGAAAAAAACAACAGGCGCAGCTCAGTGGTAGAATGCTGGACTGCCACGCAGAGAGTGTGGGTTCGAATCCACGCAGAGGAGAAGTTGGAATACTCCTCGGTCCTGGCTATTTTAAAAAAAATTGCGCGATAGTGGTTACGGACACCAGCGGTGGCGGCGGCGGCGGACAACTACGGCGCAAAAACGACCCTTGTTGTGATCTCTTAATGGCTTACGCTGTAAAACAAAAGCTCTATATCTAGCCATAAATTACCTTCTCAAATGACAGCCTTACCATGTGAGCAAACGAGAATATGTCGCAACCTGCATTCAACGTCCTTTCTAAGGCCAGTTTAATAATAGTTCGTATGGAGCAAACCTCACCATGATAAGTCCAAAGGCATGAGCTGGTCATCCTGTGGATTTGCATGGCTTGTGTTCCGTGCTGGGTCTCTGTAGTCAAAAGCAGACGGGGTGCTTCTATCGTGTTCTTCGTCCGCGGTGTGTGATGCTTCTGCCGAGCTGGGTTCACAATGTGTGCTCCCGGATGCTTGTTGCCTGCTAAAAAAATAAAGGCATTCGTATTTGACATTTATCATGCGAAATATCAATCTGGTTCTGGCGCATCCAGAAAGAAAGGGTGGTACTTAGCGCCACATATCACGCACTACATCTGTCCTATGGGTACTCAGAGTCCTCAGGGAAGTATGCCTCAGGGTACTGAATAATCATTGTTGGACAAGCACATCAGGCGTGCGATACACCTAGACGATGACCCGTCAGGCCGCCAACCAAAATATTTGTATTAACCGCTCTATTGCGTATGGTCAGCGACGTCAAGAAACACAAATATAAATTCAACGAAAAAAAAGCAAGTAAAACACTCGGCTAAACTGGAAATTGGAGAATTTCAGCCTTGCGTGACTTACAGTGGACGAGCAGGAATTCACATGAGCCATTTGTCATACTACTGAGCTGACGACGCACCTTAAGGATGATTTACACATGATATCCGCAAATTTCGCCATGCGGCTCATTAATGCATTCTATCGCAAGGCTTCACACATGCGCTCGTAGACTAACTGCTCCTAAAAACACGACAGCTGCGCGAATATGTGCATTCGGAGAAGCAAAGCGGTACAGTGAAAGGTTCTCATAGGACGCCGAAAAACTTTTGGCGCTGATCGTGCAATGCAGAGTGCAATAGCTAGAGCTCATAGAGTTTCCTACTAAAATACTAGAGGGAAAACTGGCGCTGAGACCGTGAAGCTACCATGGGAATGATGGGTATGACATGGATTTGTCTAGTCTTCGTGCCTGCGGCTTCAAACGTTTTGGTGGATCTGTTTATTGAAGACGACAGTCTTTATTGGGATACTTCAATGCAGAAATCTTGGTCTGTCTGTCTGTCTGTCTCTGTCCTGCTTTTCTTTCTGTCACCCGATTCAGTAGAATGGCTAAAGTTGAACGCCTTCCTGAACGACCACCCATCTTGATCTGGTTTCTACGTTCATAAGCAGACACCATTGTGAATCAAAAAGCGAATATTACGCATATCTGAGGCACAACATCAATACGTGAGTATTGGGCGTTGTATTTCTTTATTTGGGAAAATTCATAGATATGTAATTGTAAAGACCGCAGTGTTTATTACGGAGCGTTGACAATGCGACGCTATGAACGAAAAAGCGGACGTTTCCTACGCTTCGGTAAAACGACACGGTGCTGCCACCTGCAAGTAGCTCTGCGCACTATGCAAGCTTCTTGAGTTTCCCGATATCATGGCCAGATGGCGTCCATATCTCACGCAGCGTAGAGTTACTGTATATGCTACCTTTAGGTAGCAGAGTTGCGCATAGGTCCGCCATCTTGCCCGCTGAGAGGTCCATGTCATGCAGGAAAGCCACCCCTTCCGAATGTAGGAGCCGACGCAGACCAGCGGCTCCGCGCGTTTTCTCGCTCGTTCATAACCCGTCGCTGGCGCAATGACTTTCGCTTCGAAGAAAAAAGAGAACAGGAAAACTCGAACAAATAATGGCTTTAGATAATACTGGTGCTATAGCTTGTTCGATGGCAGTCGCCATAGGAAGATATTTTTGTTTTAAATAGCGAACAAGAAAGCCTTGACTTAATTTGTCGAGAATCGTGTACACGATTCGCGACAACTTAGTTCCGCAAATCGCTCGTTTCACGTAGTTTTTGGCCGCTTTAAACGATTAAGCAGGTGGCTCGATAAAACAATTGATAGAACTATCCTTCCGTGTTTTACAAATAACGCAAGCAAACAAGAATTTTCGGCATATCTATACGTAGCTGTGGCATAAAGTAAACACTCGGTGAGGCTTAGAATGCAATGCCGCACAGTGCCCGGACTGAATTATACTGTTTTGATAGACCTGTAAGGTGCATATTCAAACATTCACTCACGCACGTTTTTAGTGAACTGACGTTCACTAAAAACGCACAACACAAGGCACAATCACAACACCAACGAAGTAGCACTGCCACACTCAGCGGTATCGCCTCGCCGAACTGCTTGGGCCGCGCCAGTGGCGCGGCTGGTGGTGGCGCCAGTGGCGCGGCGGTCGCCAGCACCCGTGCGGCCGTAAAGTTGGCTTTTCCTAAAATGGACCTTTTTTGCGCGCGTGAGCGCGCTTGGCGAATGGGGGCGGGAGCGGCGAGTTCTATCAGTGGCGCAACTCTGCTACCTAAAGGTAGCATATACAGTAACTCTAACGCAGCGCTGCCTCCGTTTCATCAATGTCAGCCACGTGCGGCCGATTCAACATAGACGGGGCACTGCCTGAGGCAAGGCAAAACATAAATGGCCGTTTGATGATATAGAGCACACTCTACAGGACATGCCCCGACAACGCACGGAAAAGACCGACGAGCAGATTGCAGCGGGGTAGCGCCGGCGTGCCGATGCCCGTCGTCTCAAGCCTGCCCAGGAAACGTCAGAGCAACGAGCCCAGCGGCTAGCGAAAGTTCGTGAATCGAGAGGCGCCCGGAGGCAACAAGAAACAGACGAGGCGCGTGATGCACGAATTGTCACTGACCGAGAGGCTAAGCGAGCGTACCCGGCGGCTGAACAGACGCCCGAAGCTCGTGCCGAGCCGCAGATGAACGGGGACTCATGTAGTACGGCCGGTAGAAGACTATCGTTTTTCGACAACATTTGCAGCGAAGCACGGAGATACGCGGCAATTTTTATTCCTGTTTTTCAACTTCAATGACGCGCGTGACGTTACTACACTTTTTTATTACCCGACGAAGGCAGCGGCTGTAGTGTACGCTTTATTGGCTTTACTGCTAGAGATCATCAGACTGTCGCATGTACCAAAGTCGTTTGCAACGATGAGGTGCCATGCAGTGTTTCGTTGTGCTTGTTGATGGAGGGCTACGCATATTATTTGCAGCGGTATTTTACCCAACTTTAGAAATATTCGCGCTGCGTCTCACGAAGCTTATCGATGCGGTTTTGCTGGCTTTTTTTTCCTTTGTTTTGTATCAGATGCGATAGAATCTGTAACCGTAGGGTCGCTTTCGGGGCTGACATACATGCCTTGTCAGAAGTCTGTTCATATACCTTGTACTACGGCATTTCAATTCCGCTATCTGGTTAATGAACGCCGACCAAACGCGCCAAGCAGGCGCACAGTTCTCGGTCGTAGTAGACGCCTAGTGGGCGATAGGTAGACGCGCCTGCGGACGACGCTCAAAAAGTCAGCTCAGATCAAAGCTCAGGCGCTGTTTCCGATGGAGTTTAACGGCACAGTTGTTTATTTAACATCACGTTTTTTCACAAAACCAACCACCAAGCGATGTGCGATACTTCGCCCCATCTACCTTTTGCATACATGAAAATGTCAGCACGCCACTTATAAGAGCATAAAATCTTTATTTTAAAGTGGTCCTGAACCACCGCTCGGGCTTGGTTTTGAAAACGGCTGGGTGTGTATTGAATGCCTCTAAGAAATTCACAGCCGAAAGAATTTTTCAAAACGGTTTGTTAGGAGCGAAGATATTGCGACCGGAAAACTTCCCTTTGCAGCCCTGTTTCAACTCTGCGGAATAGAGGGTACAGAGCTCCTCAGGGCGGCATCGGAGGAGGTGCCCCGCCCACCGCTTTACGTCACCAGACTTCAGCGACGTGTCAGTGGCTGACGAAAAGCGCGCGACTACCGGGGGCTGTTTAGGGGCTGTTTCTACGCAGCGCGCTTGTGGCCGCCTGCTCGCTTCGCATCTGGGCTCGGTCGCGTGCCCTCGCGATCACCGCATTCTTTTTTTTTTTCGATCCTCCGAAGCTTTGTTTTGGTTCATCACATACGTTTAGGCTCGCAGGTGTGAGCGTTTACTTTGTCAGTGCGCTGCGTGTCGTCGATATTGCCCATAACGCGGCGTCAGGACAAACAGCGCAACTGCCAACGCTGCTCCACCTTGTCCTGCATAACCCCAAGTTAGTTAATTGTTGATTAGTGATTGTAGACGGGATAATCATGCTGCCGGGCTCGAACGTGACTACTATGACTCGAAAGGAAGACCTTCACAACTCGGGCCCTTGCCGACAGGTTAATGTGGAATAGGGTGCGTCGGCATGCGGTAAGATGGATGGATTGATTTAATGTGTGAATACACTAGTTCAATTTTAACAGTGAAGCTGTTTAAGCTATTGGTCAAACTGGGAAATCTGCCGAAAACTCCGCTAAGCTATGTGATGCTAGCATAACACTACCACGCTGTAGTAAAGACAAAGCTCCCTAGGACTAGTTAGGTAAGGCTAAGTCTCATTCAATGGAGCCTAATTAAGATTCCTAGGACTAGTTAGGTAAGGCTAAGTCTAATTCAAAGGAGCCTAATTAGGAATAATTAATGGAAGCCTAGTTCAGACAGGACTAATACAACTAAGGCAAACCAAGCCAAACTGAACTAATTCAACCTGAATTGAGCTATGACAAGTAAGTCACACCTAATTAAGCGGATACTAATGATTTATAATTAATTAGGCCACGATACTAATAAACCATGTCTAATTAAGGTAAATCTAATTATGCGAAGCCTAATTTAGCTGATATGAACAAATCTAGTGTAGGCAAGCTTCTAATTAGACCGTGTTTAATTAATTATGACTAATTAAATCACGCATAGCTAGGTTATTACTAGTTAAGTCGAACCTAACCTAGCACTTATTAATCAAAGGTAAATTATGCTAAGACTTCAAGGTCAAGCCTCATTAAGTTCAGGCTAAACATTTCAGGACTAATTAGGCTAACACTGATTAAATCAGGCCTATTTCAGGTAGTATTCATCAAGCGATATCTAATTAAGATAATATGTCAAAGAACAGCGTAACTAGGCCTGTACTAATTAGGCCATGTATAATTAAGATATGACTAATTACCGCAAGCATAATATCATGAGTAATAAATACCAGCGTATTAAACAATGTATCATTAGGTATAAGTTAATTAGACCGAGTGTAATTAGTGTAACACTAATTAGGTCCTGGCTAATTAAGTTAAGACTAAGTCAAGTCTCAATAAGCTCAGATTATTAAGTTACGCCAAATTAAGCCAAACATTACAGATGTAATGATTTCATTCGAAACTAATTTACCTTAGTCAACCCTAATCTGCTGTAATCCTTAATTCACCCTAATCTAAGTCTAGCATAATCCGCTCTATAATATGCCATAGTCCACCTTAATGCACCTCCGTCTGTCTTAATCCACCCTAACGCGCCTTAATGAGCTCTAATCCACTCAAGTACACCGTAATCAGACCTCGTCCTTTAATCTACCTTATAGAACAAATATTTTGGGTTCGACTCCAGCCATGTTATTGAGTACGAGTACTAGAAGGTGGCGTATTTCATTACCATAGGGAATAAACCCATCCACAATCACTGATGAAATAAAGTTTGGGATTAATTTGTGATGATTACGGGCTGCAGGCATGCATTTGTTGGCTTCTTGGAAAACTATATTTATGGTGAGTTTTGCACCGCACCGTTCGCGTCCACGCCGAGGTAGTTTACGGATGCCTTCCAATGGCATCTATGAGGCTTGCGCATTAACAAATATATTTTTACATATTTCTAGCAACTATTTTGCCTATAGACCAGAGCACGCCTGTCTTGCACCTAGGCGCCCGCATACCGTCGAAGGTTTCGAGGGTACGCGAGCAGACGACGGGCTGAGCTGCCACGGCAGACAGCGCGTATGCAGGCGCGTGTATCTCCGGCATGTAAACATGGCAAGCATCAGCTCTCAGGGTCGGAAAAAGTACCCGATTCTGCTACCCTTGCATACGTGAAGGTCTCTGGCTGCTACTGTGTCATCTACGGAGGCCAGAACAACCAGCGCTAGAAGAAGAGATTGTTAAGCTCTGTCTTCGACGAGCACAACGCATCACCGGAACCCTGCCAGTGCGGTCTTTTCAGGCGATTCCAGCCATAACGAACAACGCCGAGATTTGCCGCCAGTGGTTCAATGGAGTGAACGGGGAAAACTACGAGCCCGGGAGCCCGGGGAAAATGAGCGGATGGGTACGCTAACGTTGTTATTCTACAGCGACGCTCAGCTATTTGATTTTACGAACGTAAGCTATGTAACACGCAGGGCCGTTCTGAGCAGTTTCTGAACCAGAGCCGAGCATTGAAAGACGTTTGGTATGTCCAAGGAAAGAGGCTTGAATACACCAAAGAGACTAATCTTTTCTTTTTCTTTTCTTTTTCTGAACCCGCGGGCATTTACAGCGCTGTGTAGCGGCCAGCGATACTCGCAGCTGGCGCACTGCATGATCAGCCGTAGGAAACTGGCTAGATTCATACAGGTCAGCATCATTTGCTACAATGAATACCAGAAAATAAGCCTCCTCTTCATCACGGAGAATGTAGACACGTTTGTATTAACGACGATCGTGTGTCGACACAGGTGCACTTTCAAAGCTTCTGTCATTATGAGACGGTGTTGCAGATATCGTCCGCCACGAGTTCTTATGTTCCTTTTGTTGAACTCTTCACATTTCGTGCGTGTGTTACGCAGGGAACAGTTTAAAGTAGTATTTGCCCGCTGCGTAGCAATAATGCGGTTGCTTTTAAAAGTCGGTTTGTTTTTCAGCCAGTTTTTTTATCAAGCTGTGGTTTCTAAGAAGCGAAATATGTTGCTATACTGGACGATGCAGCACCGTTGGGGACGATAATTGCGCTCTGTCACAGCGCTGTAGCACTCTGAGAACGCGATTCCGAAAACACAGCGCGGTTTATTAATGCATCTGCGCCATCGTTCAACTACCTCTTCTTCTCTTCTTAGCCGAAGCTCCACTACTAGTTCATGTCCCAAGTTGTGTGCCAGAAGAAGAAGTACGCGACAGCGCACTGCAACTCTGCGGACTTTTCAGTGAACGAGTGCTGAAATATTGGGATCGAAACAATATCTGAGGGCCACGGCGGTGTGTGGCCTGTAGCCGCTTGCCGACGCTTGAACGCATATGCCATAAAAAATTACCGTTTCGCCGCCCCAAATGTCACTGCGCTCCACACGAAGCCAGCCCGTTCTAAAGTGGTCTTTGCATCCTTTCCGCACTACCTTCGGTGTCGGCACACCTGTGGGCTTTCTTTGCTATTCCCTTTCCGTTGTTTATTCCCCAACTAAAATCGTTGTTTTGCATAAACAGCGTTGACGCCAATCCTTGCAAGTCGTTCCTCTTTCAGGATCACGCCTGCACGGGCCAACTCGCCCAATATAGTTACCGCCCAGAGAGAAGCAGGCAGTCCGTGCCAACCTCAGGACGTTCATCACACCTGCACCTGCAGAGCTTGCCATGTTATGTTTTGACTTCACATGTAGTGCAATGTTGCCGCTGCGCTTCTAAAATTTCTACATTCCGGTTTAGCAACTTCCTCCCGATCTTCCGTGGGCTTAGATGCTTGCTTAGTTTATTTGGGAAAGGGAAATACATCTTCACTAACTTAAACAGTAGCTGCTCTACAACTGGAGCGACAGATCATCCAGTGGGGATGAAAACCTGACAGCAAGCGGCGCCAGCTTACCTTCCTGCATGCGAGTAGTCCAGCAAGACGTTCAAAAAAACTTATTTTTTTCTCTCTCTCGCCCTGTTGCTTCATAATAAAATTTATCCATTGATGCCCTCAGCGCAACAGCATAGGTGGACACACCTAGCATCTTTGAGACGCGCGTGCTAAGCTAAAATCGCATTAGAACCATGTAGCAACAACCTGCAGGAGCCTGCGTGTGGCAGCTCAGCGCGCTGTTTCGCCGCGCGTGCAATAGATGGCGTGACGCGCAGTCCAAATATGGCGGCACGCGTCGAACTCGCTGTGTTCTTGTCTATAGAGGTGCTCACAACGCAAGGAAAAGCGAGCGCACGGCACGCACGGCACGCACGCGCTTACGGTTTTAAAGAAGGCGCGCTGCGAAGGGCCCGCACACAGCCGAGGCAGGCGTGTCTGCCAACGGCCAATAGCAGCGACGCTCCTTGTAAATGCTCTATGACGAAATAGAGCATATTCAAAGAGCGTGAGGAGAAGCCGCTTTTTGAGTTGAGGGCTCCTGAAGAAGTGGAAGCTTTGTGCTCCGCTTGTGAACGCTACGCTTCGCGGATGACTACAGCATTTGGCTGAGATGTTCGTTGCAGCGTAGGCAAGCCGTAGAATATGTTTTTTCACCAAGCCTGGAGGGTGGTTCAGGACCCCTTTAAGTTCGAAAACAACTACACCTGGAACATAAACGTGTATAGACGCCGCTAAATCTGGGCACAAGCAGAGGAGGCAACACTGCCATATCGCACAATATATCTAAATTTCGGAGCGTTAAGTATTTTTCGAATCGGGTAAAAGCAATTAGTACCAGCGCACGCACCCACTTATTCTAAAATCTTCCGTTTTAGTGCAATATTCTGTCGTAAACGGCCTATTCTTTTTTGAAGACGCAAAGCGATATGAAGCCAGAAGAACGAAGACTAGGCATATCCATGTCATACCCATCATTCCCATGCTGGCTCAGCCGCCTTGTTTGAAACTCCCATAGACTCTAGCGCCAGTTTTCCCTCTAGTATCTTAGTAGGGAACTCTATGCTACAGCCTAACCACGCCTTAGGATGATAACGTTGAGTATTCTTTCTTATTTCAGTATACTGTCAACCCAAACAGCGCTTTCACAGGAGTGGGTTTCCCTAGAACCATGAAACGAAAACTACAAAAGATTTATACTGCAGATGTAAGTACATGTAACAGAAAAACCGAACACGTATAATTTACATCCGTTGCAAACTTACTTGAGCAGTAAATAGTCAATATTTACAATGCAACGCCTCTAGCACCTGTGTGTCGTACTTTTGTCCGAGGTTGAGGCGTCTAGCGCGTTGTGCTCACGCACCGATAACGGAGAAAAGGAGCAGTAATAAATGTTGTTGTTGCAAAAGAATTCGTCAAAAGTGAGTGGGTGTATGCAGCGAATGATCATAGAATGATTCTTATGTAGTCTGAGGCTTTAATCGAGAACAAATTCGAAAGAATCTCGAATTTAATGTTCAATGAATGGATAAAAGGGCGAGTTCTGCGTGTCGTAGTAATTCAGTAGGTGAATCTGTGCGCCGGTATCTGCGCGCCGGTATCGTAGGGCATTACGCTGAGCATTTTCAAGTGTAGCTACGCAGAGAGTTACAAGGGAAGCAGACAATGTTTCCACACTCTAATACCGGACGTAACAGAGGAAGCAAGCAAGAAGTTTGATCTCAGGCGGCCAATTAAGGCATGCTTAAGGAAGAACGGCTTGTTCGTGGTTTTACAGCGAAAGCTGTTTATCGCGAGGAGGAACGAAAAACCGCTCGTCCGTGGACCGCGCGCGGTCTCCACTGGCTGCGCCTTCCAGTGACGTCGTTCTCTGCGCCGTACCAAAGCGCGCGTGCCATTGGCTGGCCCGTCAGTGACGCCGTCCATCCCGTCGCAGTCGTGGCGCCGAGCACGCGCGCATCAGCTTCGACTGAGAGCTTCCACATGGGTAAGCCACGGATGTTAGCTCGCGATGTCAAACGCTTGCAACGACGGCGCGCCGAAGAAGCAGCGTTGCGGGCAGAACAGCGTCGACGTGATGATTGCGGGAGTGCGTTCGCGGGGCGAACGCCCGCTTTCTGCGAGAATTTCTCCAACGGCACTTTGGCTTCGGCTGCGACGTCTGTGTCGGGTTGAACCCACTGCTAAACGCCGGGGCCGCACATTTCAGCTTCGCTGGTTAACCATTTGTGCGGAGTGCTAGGGCTGTAATTTTTTACAGCGAAAGCTGTTTATCGCGAGGAGAAACGAAAAACCGCTCGTCCGTGGACCGCGCGCGGTCTCCATTGGCTGCGCCTTCCAGTGACGTCGTTCTCTGCGCCGTACCAAAGCGCGCGTGCCATTGGCTGGCCCGTGAGTGACGTCGTCCATCCCGTCGCAGTCGTGGCGCCGAGCACGCGCGCATCAGCTTCGACTGAGAGCTTCCACATGGGTAAGCCACGGATGTTAACTCGCGATGTCAAACGCTTGCAATGACGGCGCGCCGAAGAAGCAGCGTTGCGGGCAGAACAGCGTCGACGTGATGATTGCGAGAGCGCGTTCGCTGGGCGAACGCCCGCTTTCAGCGAGAGTTTCTCCAGCGGCACTTTGGCTTCGGCTGCGACGTCTGTGTCGTGTTGAACCCACTGCTAAACACCGGGGCCGCGCATTTCAGCTTCACTGGTTAACCATTTGTACGGAGTGCTAGGGCTGTAATTTTTTTTTCCTGCGATATAATGTACTTGCGACGTGCAGTTCCGATCGGATGCGATGTTGATACACAGATATCCCTACTAAATGCGAAGCATTTCTTAGCGAACTTCGGCGAGTTTGAGCGTATCTATCTATCTATCTATCTATCTATCTATCTATCTATCTATCTATCTATCTATCTATCTATCTATCTATCTATCTATCTATCCCTCTAGCCGCCTACGATTTTGACTCTCTCCTGGCCGTTTCACTAATCGGATGTTTACGAAAATTGGTATGCCACATCATGACTGCATCACGAACAGGTCATAACAGGTCCTAACATGAAAATCATGATATGCATGTCATGACCGGCATGATTTTCATGCCACGGTCTTAGGGCTCTCCTGGCCGTTTCGCGAATGGGATGTATGCGAAAATTGGTATGGCACAACATGACTGCCTGACGAACATAAACGGCGGGTCATAACATGAAAATCATGACATGCGTGTCATGAGCGGCACGATTTACATGTCGCAGTCTTGGTGCTCTCCTGGTCGTCTCGTTAATGGGATGTATACAAAAATTGGTATACCACAATATGACTGCATGACAAACATAAATGACAGGTCATATTATGGAAATGATGACATGCATGTCATGAATGACATGATTTACATGCCACGCATTTCGTTAATGGGCCGTATATGCACATTGGCACGCCCCAACATGACTGCATCACAAACATAAATGACAGGTTATAACAGGAAAATCATGACATGCATGTCATGAGTGACATGATTTACAAGCGACGGTGATGGTGCTCTCCTGGCCGTTTCGTTAATGGGATGTACACGAACATCGGTATGCCACGACATGACTGCATGGCGAGCAGGACTGACAGGTCACAACATGAAAATCATGATATGCATGTCATGGGCGACATGATTTACATGCCACGCGTTTCGTTAACGGGATGTATACGAAAATTGGCTTGCCACAAGATTCAATTCAATTCAAAAATTTGTTTTATTGTTTTCTTGTTCATGACCATCATGAACGTAAATGACCGGTCATAACATGAAAATCATGACATGCATGTCATGAGCGACATCATTTACATGCCACGGTCTTGGTGCTCTCTTGGCTGTTTCGTTAATGGGATGTACACGAACACCGGTATACCACGATATGACTGCATGGCGAACAGGACTGACAGGTCACAACATGAAAATCATGATATGCATGGCATGGACGACATGATTTACATGCCACGCGTTTCGTTAACGGGATGTATACGAAAACTGGCATGCCACAAGATTACTGCATCATGAACGTAAATGACCGGTCATAACACGAAAATCATGACATGCATGTCATGAGCGACATGATTTACATGCCACGGTCTTGGTGATCTCTTGGCTGTTTCGTGAGTGGGATGTGCAGGAAAGTTGGTATGCAACAATATGACTGCATGACGAACATAAAGGACAGGTCATAACATGAAAAGCATAACATGCATGTTATGGGCGGCATGATTTACATGCCAGGCGTTTCGTTAATGGGATGTATACCAAAATTGCTATGGCACAACACGACAGCATGACGAACGTAAATGACAAGTCATAGCATTACAATCATGACACGCGTGTCATGACCGGCACGATTTACATGCCATGGTCCTGGCGCTATACAGCCGTTTCGTTAATGGGATTTATGGGTTCCGTCTACTGACCAGAGGGCACTACGTAGCTCTCGTCGGACTGCTCAGTCGCGCACGGTGGAAACCGACGCGACAGCGACGCGCGCGTTTCTTCGCTTCTTTCCGGGCGTGCTGCGAACCACACGAACGCTCGCGGCGTCGCCCTTTCGAACTGTTTGGAGCAGGTTTGGAGCGCGCGTCTCAAAGGAAATAAAACGAAAGAAGGCGGGACGGGCGGTCGCTCCTGCTATAGAGTTGGAGACGCGCATCGCTTTCGCGTATTTCCCAATTTTCCTTCTCTCCGCCAGGCAGTGCATTCTGGCGCTGATGTCGCACATGGAAATCTCGACTGCACGGAGCCTATACGAAAATTGGTTTGGCACAACATGAATGCATGACGGTCACAAACGACAGGTCATAACATGAATATCGTGACATGAATGTCATGAGCGGCATGATCTACGTGCCACTCGTTTCCTTAATGGGACGTATACCAAAATTGCTATGGTGCAACACGCGTGCATCACGAATGTAAATGACAGGTCATAACGTTAGATGATGATGATGATTGTGGTTCGGCTGGAAAGGACGCTAATTTCTGCAGCCCATGTAGGGAGCACGGCTAAGCGTCCGTGGGGGTGGGGGAAAGGGAGTGAAAGAGATAGAGAGGAGAGAAAGGCCGTAGTGGAGGGCTCCGGAAATTTAGACCACCTGGGGTTCTTTAACGTGCACTGACAACGCACGGTACACGGGCTTCTGGTGTTTTCGCCTCCATCGAAAATGCGACCGCCGCGGCCGGGATCAAACCCGCGTATTTTGGGTGGCAGCCTACTACCGTAACCACTACACCACCTCGGCGGACCAAACGCTAGAATCATGTCTTGCGTGTATGAGCGGCAGGGTTTACAAGCCACAGTCATGGTGCTCTTGCGGCCGTTTGGTTAACTTCATGTGTACCAAATTCGGTATAGCGAGACAACAATGCAAATCCATTTTACGTTCCTTATGCGTGCTTCGCATTTCCTTGATTCCCACTGCACGTGGGATCTGCCAATTTTTCCTTATGAGAACGCAATGCAATGCTGTCGGAGACAGCAGTATTGGAGCGGTAATTTCCTCTTAGTAAGTGGTGGCCCTGAACGCCTTATTGCTTGCATCACTTTGTAACGTAGGCTACGAAGTCATGACTCATCGGTAACGCTTGCAGCACAGGAACGATCAGCCAGCGTTGTGGTGCTGTTAAAACATCAGAGGACGTGCATGTAGGCCGCGTTCCATTGTTGAGTTTCAAAAGACACGGGGGGGGGGGGGGGGGCGTTTATTTTGGGTTGTGAAAATGGGGGAGCCACCTAGATGCGTTCTCACGCTTAAATTATTCGGATATACGCTGATAGGGCGGCCTTGAGTCGCACCTTGAGGGTGGCCTTCTGTGTCTCAGTTACCTCTACAAAGAAGGAATATTACTGGTATTACCTCACGAAAGTACCTTCCTCGTCCGAGACCTTGCCTTTATACGCAGTGACACCAGATATCCTACATGACTCGCTTTCCACTTCTTAGCCAAAATTCTTTGCAATTACGTTCTCAAGACAAGCTCACTCGAAAACCCTATACCATGATGGATTTGAAAGAGCAGCGCGCCTATGGGCGACACTTTACGAGGAAAGCTCAAAGATGCTTTGATGAACCATATGTCGTCACAAAGAAATCGTGTCATTGGAGTCATATGTGCATTTCTAATAGCTCGTGTTCATTTTGTTATTGCTCGTCTCGTGCCTTATATGCACATTTTGTTTTGCAGTTTTTGTTGCCAGTGTTGCTGTATAATGATTACTTATATTTTGCTCACTTACCTGAGTTCCATTACTTTGTTTTATGCTTTGTTGCACAATATATGGTGAAAAGGACCACTCCCCTCTGTAATGCCCCGGGGCCCTGAGGGTAACGAAATAAATAAATCAAAGAAGAGCCAGGCCTGCGCGGAACCTCAGGACAGTGGCAGCGTTAGCTGGTAGAACCGACGTTCTTAGAGGCCATCTTAAACGCTTGGGGAAGCTAGTGCAAGTAGATATGGTAGGTATCCGCAGCGCCATAACTTCTCATTTCACCAAGTAGCGAAGTACCCACTACGCCATAATTACTGCGGTATTGTAACATACAAATCTGTATAACTGCACACCTTAGAGAGTCTCCTGACGCCGTTTTCCCGAGAACGAACCGAACTCTCGGCCCGGCGTCGACGGCGAGCTGCGGTTTGGGCTTCTCTCTGCACAGCTGTCTGTTGTGCTCGAGACTGCCTTGCTGCAGCCACGCGCGTAGCTCTGCAATTAGCTTCTTCAGCAGCGATCCGCACCTTACGAGGAGGCGCCATCTGGTATATAGAAGAGCCAAGTCAAGTTGCTGTCGGGGCTGCGCACGTCGCCTGCCGCATGTTGGATCGCGCGATACGACACGATAAAGGGCAGCGGTTCGTAATGATGATGACGGTAAAGTTGAAGAAGATTGTTTCATAATTATGATGTAGATGATGCCTCTGTAATGGGTGCAGAGCTACGAAGCATGCACCCATGTGTCCATAGCGTTTCTTACTTACACACGAGAGAGAAATCTGGCGAGTGTCTACGGCGACTCGTTCAGCGGCGCTTCAACCCTCATGGGAATTATGGGAAGTACAGGCTTCGGATCTGCTTCGGATGGATTTCGTTCTTGAGACTCGCGACGATTCTTTTCTGAGCTTTAAACAAAAATAAAAAGAAATATTTGCAATTAATACTTGCTTTTGTCTCTAGTATGTAACAACTGATAAACGTTGTTTGCATAACTGTGAAGTTGAAGGAAAGCAAAGACGAATTTTGCCACCAGGGTATGCATCATTCGACAATTTTGCTCTAGATGTGGCGCCACGAAGTAATTAATTATGTTTTTTTCATCAATGCAAACAAACATGTGCGTTTCCCTCTGAAAAATACGCAGCATGCATTGATTGAAATAAAAACAATGTCATATTTGGTGAGAAGTGTTGAGCTTTCAAGAGAAACACTAAACGTATCGTCTGCTCCGTCCGAGCTCGGAAACCGCGAGCGTCTCTCGCAGACGCTATCGAGAACTGCACGCGTTTGGTCTTTTATCAAGGTTTCTGAAGACTACCGATACAGGTGACTGTTTCAACGGCTCAAGGCGGCAGCTGGATACCTGCGGCCTCCTGACAGGTCTTTTTTTTTTCGTTACTGATTACTTACTGACAAGCGCGCGCGCCGCTTGTCGTGCTTTGCGCGTATCCACTATGCTACAGCAGGCTGCAGCTTGGATACAGCAGCCCTTCATGTCACAAGTAAGTGTGTGTTTACAATTAAAACGAATTCTTTTCACCGGTCGGTGGATCGAATTTGCCGACACAAGCGTCTCTATGCTCTGCCCGCCCTTTTCGATACACCGCCGCAACACTTTAAGAAAGTACATGAACGCGGTTAGAAAGCCCACGCTAGAAAGCTAGCTTTTCGCGCAGGCTTTCGATCGAGAGTGCACCAGAACACTAACGAGAAAATACCGAGTGGCGAGCATAATAAAACAGGCTGGCGGAATCGCGTCATGTGGCAGTGCGACGCTGGTTTTTCGCCTTTGTGTGTTGCACTAGCTTTGGCTGTAGTCGAGGCTGTTTATCTTTGTAGCTTTTGTTTCTCCCGAGTGCGTTGCACACCTCGAACAACATCGCCGCAGGGTACGCGGGAAACGAAACCAAAACTGCAGAAGTAAATGGCTTGTGCCCAGTTCGCAAGCCAACGCGAACCAATCCGAAGCCTGTACTTCCCATAATTCCCATGATGGCTGAACGATCGCAGCGCCAGATTACCCTCTAGTTTATAGTAAGAAACTCTATGCCTGTGTCCTTTGAAATTATCCCTCGAACTCGTTATGCAATCCACTTTCCGCTACTTATAGTGGCTTGTTATTATTCTGCCACGTAACATTACATTTGTTACAGCGATTCCACGGCAGTAGTTATACTTGTTTAGGTCTTTTAGCGACGATCTTTCAAGCACAGCCGCGTTCCACAAGATCTATCTACCGAGAAACTGTGGCCTATGTCAGAAGTGTGTACGCTGCCCAGGAAGTACCTCCTGATTGGATGCACTTGTTGGACGTCTGTGTGTGTTTGCCCGAGTTTTGAGTGTGTAGGCGTTATCTCCCTGTGACCTCAGTTTTCATTTCCATGTAATAAAGCAGCCATAGCTCAGTGGTAGAATTCTCGACTGCCAAACAGAGATTGTGGGTTCGAATCTACGCAGAGGAGGAGTTGGAATACTCCTCGGTCCTGGTTATTGTTTCTAAATTTTGCGCGAAAGTTGTTACGGACAGGGGCGACAGAGGCGGTGGCGGCGGTCAACTACGGTGCAAAATCGATGCGCTACCATACGCAATTCATTCGAATATACGCAGACAGACCAGGGATAACAATAGTAGCCTAAGGCTCTCGTAACATATCAAACATGGAAGCTCTCATTCACACTGATTTATGTAGTCCGCCATTTCCTCACGGTCACGCCTTTTGCGACAGACATGGTGACATTATAAACGCTACAAACACGAGCCGGTTGGCGCAATTCGCTTTAAACCTCTTTAGAGAAATTGTGAGCCAAAACTTTCTCAGGAGACCCTGAAGCGAAAACCATAAACTCTAGAGTCATTGTCCACAGTAGCGCCGTCTCGGGTTGATACTATTAGACAAAAACTTTCAACCAAAGCTCACCTGTCGAAGTCTTGAGGCGCTTCTGTAGGGTCCGTTACCTGTTCTTCTACGATGCATCCGCCCGATAATAAATTTCTTCGCCGAAATGCTTCTTTACCGTCCATACTCGTTACTATAGGCTATGCGTTTTCAAACGCTTAGCACGGCATGCGAAGGGGCGGAGAGGCTGTGGCATCTGCGGGTTCAGTGCGTCTGCGTTTCGCTGCACTCTCTGCTGAATGTAATTCTCGATATAGAGTCATGACAATGCGCATGCGCGCCTGCGAACTGAAATTTCACACGACTAGGTGGTTCCCTTATCAGTCCCCACAATATGATGTTCTACATACGCCAACAACTGCGGTGTATTTCAACTGACAATGGCCAACCTTTTAAAACTTTACGAAGGTATAACCAGCTTAGCATGTCTTACTGTCGTCACTTTTTTTTTAAAATTACGTGACATGGAAATCCACCAGATCCAGCGCACTGTGGGAATTGGTGTCATGCGAAAGAGCGAACGATAAAATTGCCTATGACGAATGTAATTATTTGGCGCTCAGCCAACTGCTACGAGTAGGATCAAGGCTTTTGTTGACGCGCGTGCTCCTACTCCTCCTGAAACTGGGAGTGTATTGTTTCGATCAAAAATGTTGGTCTAGGTGGTCTCGAAAGCTGATTCCATAATCGTGCCTTGATGTACGCGGACTAAGTACTCCAGTTTTACAGCTGTATCAATTAAAAAAGCCTTATCAACTTGAAAAATAAATCGAGAGCCATGTTATGCAGACGGCTGCTTTCCGTAAAGGGTTTCAGGGCTATCCACCGCAGCGCTTTCATAGCTGTTACGCGGAGCTTTCCAGCAGTAGCTTCCGCGTTCTTGTTTTGTTTGCCGCAGGCATGGTTATAGCGTTAGACTGAATGCACGTGTGAAACGCGAAACACTTCTTGGCCAAATTGAAGAACTATCGGTAGATAGATAGATAGATAGATAGATAGATAGATAGATAGATAGATAGATAGATAGATAGATAGATAGATAGATAGATAGATAGATAGATAGATAGATAGATAGATATTAGTATGATAGCACTTCACTCATATTATAAGCACAATTCACGCTACACAACCACCATCATCACAACTGCCGGCCTAGAATGTTTATTTACTAGTGGTGTGTTACAAAACTCACTGTAGACGGCTAAAATAGACAGCTACATAGCAGCGGCATCTTAAAATGACACTGAAACGGTTTTGGCGATTTTGTACAAATGCATTCCACCGATGTGCACCGATGTTTGTATCACTTGTACTTTCTGTCCAAACTGGAAGAGAAGCTCAGGGGAAGATGGATGATTCTATCGATGAACAAATCGCAACATACGATTTAGAACAGGGAATGCCGCGGGAGCCAATGTTTCGACAAGCGGAGTTTTCTTCGTCTGGGCGGCAACTGCCTTCTCCAGCGGTCGTTTGTGTACGCCTTTGCACACTCTCCCCCGTCCTCAGAAAGAGAGGAGAAGAGCAGCACGTGCGAACAAGAGCAAACAAAAAGCTGTGTAATTAAAAACTGTACTTTCTGTGTAAACCATTATGCACTACATTATAATATGTAACTTGTAGTTCACTTTTTGATGCTAGCTTCTGAGCATCATTCCTGTGTAATTCACCTTTTATAGCGGTTTTTGTATTACTTGTGTGTTTAACATGCTGTGCTTTTTACTTATCTTTTTTTTGCTTAGATAATCTAAGTTCGTCTATACCTTTGGTTTATAGAATTTCTGTCAAACCCCCCTTTCTCGATGCCCATGTAAGGTACTTTCAAATAAAAAAAATAAAGATCGCTCGTGTCCTTCTGATCATTAGCATAACAATATCAGTACTCTGCGTTAGGCATGTAATTTACTACAAAGTTTTAAGTACGCACATCGCAAAATATCGACGCGACTCTCAAAAGCGTTTTCAACCGTCCTTCCCCAAGGGGCATGCGATGGGTGCCACGAAGCGCAAGCCACGGGACGTCACGAGTATAGAAGGGCGAGCCAACGGTATCGTCGCGGCATCTGGCGGCGTGCATACGAGTCGCCGGCGCTCTATTACAGTGGCAAGCACTGCCGAGGCCGGCGCCCTCAGTAGAGATATCGAGACGCTGTATTGCTATGGAGGGCTCGGCACAGCGGCTGAGGTGGGAGGCCCAGTCGTCGCTAGCGCGCACTCCGCCGCTTATCGAGTTGAGGAGGAACAGCAGTGGTGAGGAGGAAGGCGACAGAAATAAGCCTATAGCTGCCTTAGCGTAAGGTGCTCAGCTTTATTTATGGTGTGAATGATTTCACAATTGTGTTGCCTTATCAGGCACACAATGTGAAAATAAGAACGTTTCAGCGACCCGTTAAAGGGCAACTCCGGCGATTTTTCAATGTTCACTGATCTCAATAAAATTTTCAATATATGTTGTCCTCGGTTCCGTAATAATATATGCCAAGTCAGGCGGATGTAGCTCATTTAGATTTCCTGTAAATGAATTTTAAAAATTTTTAGCGGAATCTGACGCGGGCCACCCTGTATTTTGACGTCATCACCTCCACGCTGCGTACCCGAGCCATCGGGCCTTCAAAAGCAAAGCGGCGGTACTTCAGCGCTCAAATCGTCGCTGTCATGATCAGAAAAGCTGGCGTAACTCCATATGTCATCGGATGACCTCGCCACTGCCATTTCTGTGGCGCCAGTTCCATATTTCTGGTGAGGGGAAGGTTGCGACGTCACCGCGCACGGTTCACGAAGCATCTACCCGTTTCGGTTTTCGTTTCAAGACGACTTTCAGTTGCTTATTTAAAATTATTGGAGCGTTTCTGAGCAAACTGAACCACCATGGCGGTTGCAGGACTATCAGTACCATTGGAAAACATTGATATCAGGACATGATGGAAAAACGCCGGAGTTGCCCAGTAAGTCCCATTCCGTTTCTCACGTAGACGGTAAAATAGGCAGCGTCGCGAAGACGATATACGAAGACAAAACGATACAGGCTACATTGCTGTCCAAACAATATGACGGCTGATACGATTGCTTGAATATCAACAGAGCTCGCAGGAATGGTCGTCTACCCGCGAGTAGGCGCTTTCTGAAGCGCTTAATATGATGGACATGCCCCGCCACGGTGGTCTAGTGGTTATGGCACTCTGCTGCAGATCCGAGGGTCGCGGGATCAAAGCCCGGTCGCGGCGGCTGCATTTTGATGGAGGCGAAATGTTCAGGCCCATGTGCTGTGCGATGTCAGTGCATGTTAAAGAAACCCAGGTGGTCGAAATTTCCGGAGACCTCCTCTTCGGCGTCTCTCATAATCAAAGCTGGTTTTGGGACGTTAAACCCCACAAATCAATCAATCAATATGATCTACATGAAATTTTTCGCAGATTGGAACACGAAATAAGCAAAATGAATGAAAACTGTGACCGTTTTCATCTTTCTTTTGTCTACACGAGATGGCGTCTCGTCGCCTAAACGCTCTCCGGGCGCGTTCCATTACTCGGACGATAAGTACGCGACGCTGTCTCTGACGCTGTCAAGGCAGTCTGTTTAAGATGCTGCCCAGAATTGGAACACAGCCTATACATACCGCGTGGGAGAAGTCGTTTGAGCCTAGTGGAAAGGTGCAGGCTTGGAAACTCGGCGTCCTTGGTTCGATGCACCCCTACTGCTTGGTTGGTTGCGTCTCTGCCTCTGTGCTTGCGTCTTATCAAACGGTGCGCCTTCCTTACTTTACAGCGTAACCTGTTATGAGATCCCAACAAGCGCCGTTTTTGGCGCCGTAATTGTGCCACGCCGCCGCCACCGGTGTCCTATCGCGTTAATTTAAGAAAAAAAAATAACCAGGACTGAGGATGATTCGAACCAACGTCCTTCGGCGTGCAGTCGAGCCTTCTACAACTGAGCTACTCCTGTTTTTTTCAATGATGACTGAGCTAACCTTATGTTTGGAAAACAATCGCTCAAAGACAAACAGGTATGAAGCCTGCCGATGAGTCACATTAAAGAAATGTGGTTGATCCCTCTGTCATAGGAATCCGTATAACACGAAAGTCAAACCTGTCTTCGCGAAGTTGTGAAATGCATAAGCGGCATTCTAGCGAACAGGAGGTTGTTTGGGTGCTGTGAACATGTGAACGCGTTACATGTAGACATCAGCGGCACCTCGACACGGCACAGGGATCCTCCACAGTTGCACACGAGTGAAAGTCCTCGAGCTACTCGCATATCTCCGGAAACACTGAATTGCACGCGCCAGAGCTCTGCGCAAACCTGCCGTAAACGACGAGCGTCTGCTGACACTTCGCAAGCGCACAGCCGGACTCGAGCGCGGAGTCGATTGTTGTTGTTTTGTGGGATTTTGCGTCTCAAAACCTGTTCTGATTATGAGAGACGCCGTAGTGGAGGGCTCTGGAAATTTCGACCACCTGGTGTTCTTTAACGTGCACTGATATCGCACTGCTGCACACGGGCCTCAACATTTCGCATCCATTGAAATGCAGCCGCCGCGGCCTCGATTCGATCCGCGACCCTCGGATTAGCAGCCGAGTACCTTAGCCACTAGACCATCGTGGCGGGGCAAGGGCGGTGTCGAGTACGGCCGTGGTAAGCGAAACCCAATGGGTTGCCAGCGGATCGTTTTGTGAGGACGCAGCCCTCTGCAACGAAACGCCAATCATTTGCTTATCGGCGGCCGTCCTTGCGTTCCTGGAGCAGTGCGCGTCGCAACTCAACACAGCTGACCATGCAGGAGTAATTTTGCAGCGCCTGCGCTCTCACTATGCCCAACGGACACACCGTCGCGAAGCCTTGATGTCCTTGACGCCGCCACGCCCCTAATGTCCGCTGCGGTCGAGGCGCGAAGACTGCAGAAGCGCTACGGTGAAAATTCGCGCAACACTTTGGTTCCCTCTATCCATCTTCATAGATGGCGGTACCATGGCAGCGAACCTAAGTGATACAAGCGTGCAGTTTAAGGGACACGATGTTAAGAGTAATTTTGCTTGTTAAGCACTCTAGTTCGCTACACTAAACACCTTTTCTTTAACCGAACTGCGTTAAATGCAACTCGTAAAACGCTATTGTGAATATGTAAAGCACAACTGTTGCGCCTGTGACCAATGTTGCGGTGGCGTGTTGGTAGAGCATCCAGCACCTCTTCTCGAATACCCGGTGAATGTGGGTTCGAGTCTGCTGGGGAGGTCTTTCTCATTGTGAATGTAAGTTCATTTTTTGAAAATCGACTTCCGTTACGGAAGTACGTGCCTGGTTTCTTGGTGAACCCAGGCAGTAAAACACTTTCGTGTTAAATGTAATCTTTCGTGGAGGAATAACCATAGGCCACAACACGTCGCGGAAAGTGGATTGCATAATGAGTTCGAGAATAACTTGAAAGAACACAGGGACGAACGCTTTGTAGCTCTGCACGTATTACGGAGGCGTCATCATTATAAAACAATCTTCAACGTTTCCGTCATCATTATTACGAAGGGCTGCCTTGTCAAGCAGTCTTCTCGTATTGTGCCATGCGTCACGCGGCGGTCGACGTGCGCAGTCCCGACAGCAACCTGACGTGGCTCTTCGATATACCTCATGGCCCGACCACTTGGCCAGATGCAAAGCGTTTACAATGGCCTCTAAGAAGGTCGCTCCTCCAGCTTACGCTGTCACTGTCCTGTGATTCCGCGCAGGCCTGGGGATTTTTTATGTGCGTTCGATGTCTATTTTAGTTGATCGTTGCATTACATAGGCTGTATAAATGTCGAGCACAAGTGGCGCATCCTCGCATACCACAGTTAGAAAGCACTATGGGTATGAGCCATACATGATTGCAGCGTCCTTAATCTTGACGTATGTGCGAGTGTATCATTTTGGTTTGTAAAGATCAGTCGTACATGTGTAAACTACCATGCGAATATGGGTTATATAGGGCGAACGAGACGATCAGGTGAGCATGATGATTTCTGAGCAAGTACACGAATTTTATGGCTAGCTGTACACAACTTCAATGAAGCAATGTTAAACTTTTAGTCTGCTTCCGCTGTGGCACACTCAAAAAATTCGGTTCGTTAATTTCGTTCCCGTTGGCCTTATTTGTGTCCTACGTGAACATGACTTAAATGCCTTCGGTGCCGCCATGATGGTCTAGTCCCTATGGCACGCGGCTGCTGTATGAAGGCCGCGGGAACGAATCCGGACCGCTGTTACTGCATTTCGATGGCGGCGAAATGTTGAGGCCCTTGCTTTGGGAGATGTCGGTGAAAGTTAAAAAACCGTCAGGTGGTGGAAATTTTCGGAGTCCTACGGCCTCTCATAATCATATCGCGCTTTTGGGACGTAAGACCCCAGAAACCCGTCACCCGCTCGCCGTCGCTCTCTCGTATTCGTATAGCTGCGCTATGTTCGCGGAAATGTACACGGGTCAGTTATTTGAGCTGAATCTTCGCTTTCATCCTTGCGTTTTTACTGTAACAGTCTTGACTCACCTATCCATGACAATGTTGTGACGTTTGATCGTCACTAGTGCTTACGCCTTTGTAAAGTTTTAAGCGTAGCATGGTCCCGTGACGCCTCCCATGACCAGTGTCGTGCGAGTCGCGGACGACGACAATGTTCTGTTGCCGTTGCTACGTGTACAATTCCATATGCATTTGGCGATTCAGAAATGGCATTCCGTTTCTACCATCGTTGCGAGCTGTACTCATTGCCACCAACCCTGACCTCTGGGGTGCTGCGCCACTGCACTCCGCCTTGAATTGCTGGAGCAATCTGACCAACTTACCAACCTCCGAGTCAATAGCAATGCCGCCACTTTCTACACCTGCCATTGAAGGCGTTGACGTACATCGATGTAAGTTTACCAGCTGTTGAAGACGGCAAGTATCACGGCATGTGTTTCATCGACTTACTTGTTTCAAACAGAAGAAGAGAAAAAGAAAAAAAAGAGAAACAGAAAAAGAGCCGCACCTCGTCTTTCTGTGCGGCTCTTTTCCTTCATGTCGCCCTTTCTTCTTCCTTGCCTACCTTACCCCGCCACGCGAGGGCGCCGAGTGCGCGTTACGAATGTGGCTACAATCGGGAACACGAGCGCTGCGCCTTTCATGCCTGAATACGTCCCCCGTTCTTCCCTCGTGAGGCGCGTTGCTGTGGAGCGGCACCACAGAGGCAATATCCAAACCACATAAGGTACGCCACTGAAAGTGTCGTTATTTTCGCCAGATATAAGCCGGCGCCACGGTTTACAATGCCTAATTGATGGATTGCTCTTTAATAGCGCTTTCCATTGGGCGAGCAGCAGCATGGGGAACGAGCAGCCAGAGCAGCACACGGGGGCAGCGGTGACGTGTGCTCTCGTCTCTCGAATGGAACAATCACGCTGCTCCGAGAGCAGAGCAAATACAGGGCGTGCGTGATGTCAGGCGTCATGTGACCTAACTTTCCCCGCGCTCGCGTACCACATGTTCAGACATGCCGCACGCTCGCACATGTCCGCGCGCTCTGATCACCGCCTCCTCGGGCATAAAACCAGAAGTGACGTGAGAAAGGTCACGTGAGAAAGGTCAGGCTCGGCGACGAAAAAGTGCTCCTCCTCGACCAATGAAACACAACGCCCCCCGCTCCTGCCCGACCACTGGAAGGCGCCGCAACTCGCGAGAGCACTTTGAGCGCAGTTAGAAGTGCTCCCGCTCGCCCAATGGAAAGCGCTATAATATGTCTACGGACTCGGACAGCACTGGCGCGGCGGGCGGCACTCGTCCTTCTCGCTGTCTCCCCCATTTTCGCCCCTTTCTCTTTTTCTTCTTTCTCTTTTTTTCTTCCTTTCATTTTTTCTTCGCTCTGTGTGTGCGTGTGTGAGAGAGAGTTGCTTTTGCGTGACTTGCTCATCTTTTGTTGCAGTGAAGATGCCAGCAATCCTTTTATTATTATTTTTATCTTTTATTATTTCCGTCTATTTTCAACCCACTCATTCGCTTCCCCACCATTGTCCTTCTCTCCTTACTACAATGCAAAGTGTGTATGTAAGGTCATACTGGCCTGTGGTTTACATGTCTTGAAAAAGGTCGGGCTCCGACCGAAACGTTGATTAATGAACCATCGTTCTCTAAGAGGCGCATCGTCAATTGTTATAAACTAGCGGTACCCCAAGCTATTATTGCATATATAAACAGGTGGCAACCGAAGCTATATTTCGCATATATATATATATATATATATATATATATATATATATATATATGCGAACATAGCTTCGGTTGCCACCTGTTTATAACACAATTGCCGATGCGCCTCTTAGACAACGACGGCTTATCGCATCAACATTGCGGTCAGAGCCAGAGCTTTTCGACATGTCTTTGACATGATGATATCGCCCAATGGGGCAGGAACTGGCTGCCGAAAGAGCAGCCACAGACTATGGGGCAGTTTCGATATACTGTATTGATTGCTATTCCGTAGTTAACACTCCGAGATTCTACCAAATCACAAATCCTTGTGTCCTATGAATGTCTTGTCTACATTTTATCGTGGCCGAAAAAAAGGAAATAACGCTCGTTGCAGGAGGAACCGAAAAACACCGTATTTATTCGGAAAACTTACAAAACAGGTTATGTACACTACGTCCATGTATAACCAGGAAAACACAATCTTTATCGCCGCTGTTCCGCAGCTCTTGTCAAAATGGGTAAAATGAGCGCACGTAATGCTTGTCATAGGGTTCTTCCTTGGATCGATCGTTGCCACTTAAAACAAAACTTGTGCCTGAAGAAGAGCGGCATTGTTTGCTGCCAGCGAAAGGCTACTCTACACCGGTGCCGAGTTCGCATTCATTTTCTCGCACCTCTGGATGTGACGGTATAGATATGCCTTCCTCATGTAATAACCACCGCAGGCACTCATTTGAATGGTTCTTGCTTTTCATGTGTCTAGCCAAGGTAGCTTTTTCTTTAAAGCTAACTTGGCACACGCTGCACTTAAATGGCGTTTCGCCGCTGTGTTTACGCAAATGCCGCTCTAGCTGAAACGGCGTACGCCACAACGAACCACAACTGCTGCATTGGTGGCGTTTTCCGATCACGTGGTCCCTAGTATGTTGTTCAAGTTGATCAGCCCCTTTGAATGCGAACCTGCAAATGTCGCACACGAGAGCTTCACTACTGTCCACGGATCCTCCCAGTTCGCGTGATGCTTCCACGCTGGCACCAGGAAAACTGCGACAAAAGAACATGAAGCACACCAAACAATTATCTGGGCTCAATAGCTCATCGCTGACATCGTAGACAGTCGCAAACGTACGCGTGCCAGTGAAATGATTAGCGAGCATACCGTTTTCCTAATGCTAAAGGCGACAAGCCTTGAACAATGCCCTTGAAAAGCTTCAAGCGAGTTCACCTGCAAATTCCATGCGTGACAGCCGTCAGGACATTGTCACGGCTGTCAAGTTAGGTGGTGTGAGGATGTCAAGTTTTAGCTGTTATGACATGATCCATCCATATGTATGTATGTATGTACGTATGTATGCATGTATGCATGCATGTATGTATGTATACGTATGTATGCATGCACGTATGTGTGCATGTATACATGCATGTATGTATGTATGCATGCATTTATGCAGGGTGTCGATCCGAACCCGAAACGAAAACCATAACCGAACGGGAATTTTGGGCGAAGCTGAACTCGAACCCGAATCGATCCTCTCAGAACCTGCTTGAAATCGAACCGAAGCTGAACAGCAAGAAATAATATCGGTTATCGGCTCGAAATGAAGTGGTGAAATCATCTGTGGTGCAGCGATCTGCCAGCATAGGCACGTCACTGCGATTCATTCTGGCCTATTTGTGGGCCACTATCTGTTTATATATTTGGCTCATCGCCTTTTGCGAATATGCCTTCCTTCTTTTCCCACTGCAACGGTCTAGTGGTGCTCGAATGCAGACCCAGAAGCCGTGGATGCAAGCCCGGCCGCGAGGTCGCATGCACTTCGGTGGAGGCGCTACGCTTAGTGTCGGCCGTTCTGTGCATTATATGCTCGACAATATCAGGTTTCCAAATTTGTCGAGCCACCCACTACGGTGTGGCTCTTCTTTTCACTCTTTCATTCCATTTCACGAATCTGGTGCTGTGCTGCTAAGGTCTACAGAGAAAAGCATTCTCTTAAGTGAATCACAACTATTATTGGCCCTCTCACTTCAAGCACGAAAACATATGTTGTTTTACCAGAAATTGAAACTTCTGCAAAGCGACGAAAACCATTTTCTAATAAACTTGCGAAAACCTCTTTAGCGATAACTGCAATCTTTGCAACTGCAATCGCTTTATATATATGTGCTAGCGAAAAAGGCCTACCGACAGCCTGAGATCTGCGTTAGCCTTGCTGCGTCACTCCGCGATATTTGAGCTCAGAATTTAAGATACTTAGGAGAAGCCTGTCTTCCTTTATGCAGCCTATCAATTTCTGTTTCAATTTAGACAAAAGCTAATTATTTTGTCGCTTTTCTCAGCGTTGCTGTGTTCATTGAGAACTGACGTGTTGTGAACGAGTGCTGTATTTCACAATAGATGCATTTATGATTAAATTGCTGATTTCATCATGAAGTTCGACGTGATTACCTACTTTTATTTATTAGCCACTGATTAACTACTGATTATCCACTTTTATTTATTATATATATAAATGATATTGTGAATGTTGATTCAATTAACTACATTATTTACGCGGATGATACCAGTTTCTTTGTTTTAGAAACCAAGGATGACGAACTTATACATTTGGCAAATGAAGTACTAAGAAAAATATATAATTGGTCGGTAAAAAACTCACTTCAGCTCAGTTGCTCTAAGACAAAAGCAGTGCTTTTTAGAGCGAAATCCATGCCTTGCGATCTCAAGAAGTCTCTTACGCTAAATGACTCAAAAGTAGTATTCTCCGCGTCGGCTAAAACATTGGGTGTTATTTTTCATGAAGTGGTGACTTGAGACCACCATACCGATTGCTTAAAATCTAAGCTTTCCAAAGCCTTAGGTATGTTGCGCAGAAGCCAGAAACTGCTACCAGTACAAGAGAAACTCATGATATATAATGCACTATTTGCTTCGCATCTGCGCTATTGCCACCTCGTTTGGTCAAACAGCACAAAACAATCATTAGATCATCTAGTCCACTGCAGAAGCAAGCCTTACGGTCTATTGCTGATGTACCTTACAATGAACATACGCGTGATCTGTTTTTGAAGTTTAAAATTATCCGAGTTGACCAGTTTTATGAGTATCAGCTTATGAGTTCTTTTAAACATGAAATGACAAAGGGCAGTACTCATATGAGGAACATCGCGAACTTGTCAATCAACCAATCATCTCGCTTAAACCGACACACCGAACATTGGGCAGTTCCGCGACCACGCACAAACTACAGTTTTCAAACACTCTCCCACTGTCTGCCTTCAACATTAAACAAATATAAACTATGCGATGACAATATACGTCATCTTTCTAAAAAGACATTGTGTCAACTAATTTTACGAATACCAACCTAGCTTCAGTGTTTGTTGAAAATGTTTGTTTCTTACTGAATTTTTTATCGCTTTGATTTGTGTATTCCTATTCTATTATTGCGACAAGTGAGAATTCTTGTTAATGTCGCTGCTGCTGTTATTGTTCGGGGAGGTGGGACCAGTCGAGCTGCCCATATGCAGCTTTTAACCCACCATCCTTGCTGTTTAAACATGTTTTGTATCTATGTGGCAATAAAGTTCACTTCACTTCAAATTCAACACCTTCGTATCGCACGTCTTGCACATGTATTAAAGTGTGAGCTTGTTTCGTTGCCAGCAGATCCTATGAAATATTTCATTTCATTTTACTCAATATTGAACGACCTTTTAAATGCGAAGCAGCTATTTCACTAGCCTGTGTAACGCTGTCCCTCCTGCTGTCCCTCCGCACAAACGCGAGGCAACACGCTTCCCTCGGCGCAGGTGTTGGAGCGGTGCCAAGTAGGCCACACCGCAGCTGGGCGTTGACGTCACGCTCCCCTCGCACGCTTCTCTCGCAGGCGCACGCGTACGTCACTCTCTCCCTCACCCGCTGGTGAGGGAGAGAGTGACGTACGCAGCTGCCGGCTCCGACGCCCGCTCGCCTCCCGTGTCTGCGTTTCAAACAAACGTTTACACGAGTAAACGCTACACCGGGTTTCGCTTCAAACTGTTCCTCCAGCACCCGCGTTAGCGCCGTTCAACCCGTGACGGCACCCGTGCGCAGCGCTGCTCCTTCGCATCCCATCAGGGTTCCCTTCGCGGAGATGGTCCAAGTTTTTGCGGTAACATTGTTAAATGACGCGGATCGGATATTTAGCCCTTCGAACATCCACATGAATGCTAGATGGCAGATCGAACTCTCGCTGCGTTCAATCTAGCATCTAACCGAGGCCGTTTGGGTGGCAGGCGGGAGTTCCATCTAAACGATATAGGATGTTCATGGGTGCTCTTTTATTAGACACTGTTGTGTTGCTGTGTGGGGTTTAACGCCTCAAAGCCAGCTCTGATTATGAGAGACGCCATAGTGATTAGACGCTATCACAGAAAGCGTTTTTTTTTCTGCGATAGCCGCTATCTGTCACGTGTGGCACCATTGTGTTACATGTTCAAGGGCTCTGTTCAGAATTATCTGGTCTTCACGGCAGTTATCTCGTGTTACATGATGCAGTCATCTTCAAACATTCTTACTCTTACATCACGCTCTGCGTGTTGTAAATAGACGACAGTGTTTTTCCAGTACACTAAACAGCATCGGAGGGCTTCCAGGACATAACAAAACAAACCATGACCAAAACAAACAGAACGAAACTTTACCGCGATTGAACATTTACAGATTTTTCGACTGTTACTGGTTCATTAGAAATATATTGCGATTTACTGGTTGGACTCATGTTGAAGTAGTGACTGGGCGGTACACCAAACGGGCACTTTTTGCCACAGATGTCCTGGTTTAGCACGAGTAAATCTCTTAGATAATATTACCTTATGGCACAAAGTGCTTTCCTGGACCTATTCCGCTTAAAACATGTGTGCCACAGGAAGAACAGCATTCTTCGCTTCTAAGGAAAGTTTGCGCTACATTGGTGTCGAGTTCGCATTCAATTTGTCGCACTTGGCAATGTGGTGGTTTAATCGTTGCTGTGTCGCGCCACGGTGGTCTGGTGACTATGGCACTCTGGCGCAGATCCGAAGGTCACGGTATCGAATCCTGATGGCGGCGGCTGCATTTTGATGAAGGTGAAATGTTGGGGCCTGTGCTCCGTGAGATGCCAGTGCACGTTAAAAACCATAGGTGGCCGAAATTTCCGCAGCCCTCAACTACGGCGTCTGTCATAATCAGAGCTCGTTTCGGGACGTTAAACCCTACATAACAACAACAGTACCAAAGATATGAACAGCCAAATTGTTCCACGTGTTGCGTTTACGCAGCAGGCGAGGATTTATTTCTCAGCAACGAGCTCGTATTAAGATTCCGTACAACGTGACGTCTTCTGATGCAAACGATGTGTACTACACTCCTTGCGTACTCGCCACCATGGCTACAAGTGTCGCTGATTAACTCTTCCAAGAAAATGATTATGCAGAAATACCCACTAAAGTAGGCGTTATAGTGACCGCACTTGTTGCCTAGTTGGAAGATTGCCACAATGTAGCCGCCGTAGTTTTCCTTGTTGTCCAACACCGACAACCGCTTCGCTGTTAGCTTTCCGATAACTCTGACGGATCTGATAATACCGACTTTAACAAGGACCAGGCTGGGCAGTATCTCGATACAAGGGTATCGTGATAGTGTTTCAGAGATACTTTTGAGTATCTGTATTGCTGGAAAGACGTACATTTAAAAAATATATTTGTATTTCGGTAGTGAAATACTTTTATGATGTAGTGCCCGTAACGCGATACTACGCAGGACACGGGTATCTCGTTACTTTTTTTCACGCAATGAGCTGAGACCTATTTCCAGCGATGTGTTTCCGCGGGGAAATTTGGTGACAGCGTGTCTAGATGACGGCCGATGATCTCTAGATGGCGGCCTATTTGAGGAGCTACGGCTGCTTAAGTGCGATTAACAATACAGATCTTTGCTACACAAATGTGTATACTTTCTCTTTCCGTTCGTTAGTGATTCCAGCGCTTGGCTTGGGGTATGCTATTTCTAGCATAGCTAATATTGCTGCCACCAAGTATGTCGATATCGATGTAAAATATATCTTGCTTTCGCTGTCAGAGAATATTTTTATTGTAACTGATATCTGCACTTGTGTCCTTATTAAAATTTGTGTACAGTTTAAGCCTCCTTTGTAATGCCTTAACGAAACTGAGAGTACTCTGATAAAGTAATGAATAAATTCGCAAGTTTCAATGCGCAGCAACATCTTAAATATTATGCTGCACATAATAAATTTATTTATGGAGTTTGAGCATCCCCTAAACAGAAAAAAGTATTTCAGTACCAGTATTGCTGTATCTGTATTCCGTAACACTTTTTTTCGTCTTTTTGCAAAAGCATCTCTGAAATATCCCGCTGCGTCAATTACAAATGTGTCTCAGTATTTGTATTTTAGGCTTCAAAACCGTGTACTTCGATATCTGTATTCCGGAATACTTTTTGGGTGTCTCTTCCCTGCCCCTGAACAAGGAATCTTACTTCCACAAGTTCACAACTGAAATGAGTAGAATAGTGAACTCGTTCACAAATAAACTCGTTAGAAAATACGCTTTGTAGTTGTTGAGAACACAGGAAATTTAGAATAAACTTAAAGCTCTGTCCAAATAATATGTCTGAGCGCTAGAAATTAAGAGGGAAATATATGCTAGGCAATCCATTTATCAAGTTGGCACAGCGCGCTGAACAGGAAGAAAACTATTTGAGAGGCAAGGAGAGCTGACAAAACAGTTTATGTACGGTACCTGTGGAATAAATTATCGCTCATTCGCTCGAGCTTCAACCCTTACGGACTAACAAAGATCGCGGAGCTCAGTAATTTCTCATAATTGCGCAAGGCGTAAGCGGTACCGAAACCGATAAGCGAGGGCAACTGTCCTGTAGTCCACCGACCAGCGAGTAGTCCGTTTATGGTGTACAGTAACAGACTGTCTGTCGAGTAATCTATTCATTGTTCAGCGATGCCCAGTTAACGAAAAAGTTTGATGAGGTGAAAGTGCCCATATTGCTAAAGCATCAGGAAGATTCCCCTCATGCATGGATTTTACATCACAATGTTAGGCTATGCTCGATCAGTCGCAACGTTTTACAACTGCGGGATAAAGCCATGGGATGAGGAATATGACCTTAGCAAATGTATGGAAAACTGCAGTAAATATTCTCATAGCCCCGTTCCTTAAAAAGGTAGTCAGCTGATCATCTTGCTATATATGAAAATTGCTTGAAGTGGTGAGTGTCGTTCCCCCAGCACGTTGCAGTGGTGTTTTATTTGGCTTTTTAAGGTTCGTAGCAGATATTCACGGTTAAGAAGTGCTCAGCTGCAGACCCCGAAAGTGCGGCGCTTACGCGGGGCTCGGCGGTTCAGCTTTTACGGAGACAAAGTTTTGGGGCCGTGCAGTTTGGTTTTATGCGCGTTGAAGAACCGCACATTGTTGAAATAACTCGAGAACTCAATTACATAGTGGATCTGACTGAGGTCGCGGTTATGATAAGTAACCACAAAGCGTACCAGAAAGCCAGAAACCCCGACAAATAAACGAAAGCCTATCAAAAACCGCGTAATGGTACACATTGTTATGAACACATCGAAATGAGAGAAATGGCCAGCTTGCTTTGCCCTCAGAGAACACAGGAAATTCTATTTTGGTTAGCAGGGGCACACAAAAGCATGGAGTGGAAACTCACCTCTGATTCACCGGCGTGGCTCCTGCCCCGCTGTTATTGGGGTCTGCTGAAAAAATGTTTCCAGAAAACGTTGCAAATGATGGTGGAGCTTGTCCATCTCCTGCCGGCTGTTGGGTCTCCAGTCTGTAGGGTGACAAAGCGTGATGCATATGTCGAAGTTGAATAATCGGCACGGTGATTAAAGCGAAGCCTTGTTAGGTTGTCTCGAGTGGAGTGTAAAAGAAGGTGGAAAAAAGTCGCTTCCTTTCTGAATCACCTCGGATTCAACAGCGCCGTTGCTGCGTCGCAATAATTCAGGTCTGCTGCGTAAATGTTACCAGATAACATAGAAATTGATGGTAAGGGTTGTTCCTCGCCTGCCTGTTGTTGGGTATCCAGTATATAGGGCTACAAAAGCTGATAGGTAAGTCGAAGATGAACAATGGATTCTGCGTTTTAAGCGCAGCCTTGTTAGGTTGTCTGGGGAGAAGTGCAAAGGATGGCGAGAAAGAAGCCGTCCCTGCATGGCTGTAATTGAGATCTGCTGCGTAAATGTTTTCAGAAAACATTGGACATGATGGTAACGCCTGTTGATTTCCGATCTGCTGCTGGGTATCCAGACTCTAGGGTGATGAAATCTGATGCGTAAGCTGAAGCGCGACAATCGACTCGCCGTATGAAACGCAGCCCTGGTAGATTGTCTGATGTGGAGTATAAAGAATAGTGGGAAATAAGTCACTTCCTTTCTGGCGCACCTCTGCTTCAACACTGTCGTCACTATGACGCTGTAATTGTTGTCTGTGCCGTAAATGCTTCCAGAAGGCTTTGGAAATGACGGTAGTGCCTCTGTATCGCCTGTCTGGTGTTGGGTATGCAGCCTGTAGGGTGACAAAGCCTAATCCGTATGTCCAAGTTTCACAAGCGCCTCGGCAGTCTTGTGAGGTTGTCTGGAGTGAAGTGTAGAAGATGGTGGAAAAGATTTCAATTCCTTTCTGACTTTCAACTCGCATGCTCTAGGTGCATTTTACAACACGCTTCCCAGTATTTACCACATTGAAACTGCTATGTCGCGCAAGACTGCGTTTTAAAACAGCGAAGCTATTCTAGCTTGAGCAAAATATCTCTCGTTCTTTGAAACGACATATCTAGTATGTGCCTGAGGGGTACGCATTCTAGGGTTGAGTGTTCGCTATGGCTGCACTGAAACGATTCTTTGAACCTACTTGACATTTCGCGTAACCAGATCAGAACAAATTATCTGCAATACACGTCTCTATCCCTTCGATTTCTAGCTGGGTTGTATCTGGCATCTAACCAAGTCCACTTGGTTGGCAGGCAGGTGCTCCACCAACGAGCTACGCCAGCGGCTGAGGCTGTTTCAGAAAATAACCACTATAAGTACATATCCATGCATATTATGGCACACCAAGGAGGAGGGAAAGGGAAGTGAGAATGAGGAGGAGTAAAAGGAAGGTGGAGAGTAAAGCATAGTATAGCCTTGTGTAGCCTACTATACCAAGGGGGCAGAAAGGAAATAGAGGCTGGAGGGGAGGGTAAACCGGAGCATACCTATGCATAGCAATGTATGTAAAAAGGTTCGGAAAGGAAGTGAGGGCGAGCAGGAGGGACAGGAAGAAGGTAAGGCCACCAGATATACACTGTGACCAAACATGACACCCTATGTGCAAGTTGCCCGTAATTATTTTTCTTGAAGGAGTGATAAGGGTAGCGCAAATGCAAGTCCCTCAAAGGGAAATACTAAGCGAGGTCTTACGTCGCCTTTTCAAGCGAGCATACCTACGCTCCCTTTTACGCACTTTTTTACACACTCTCCTCCTACTTGTATATAAGAGACATGAAATTTCATTTCCCCGGCAATGGAACCTTGCCTCGCTACATCGATGGACGGCCACCGTGCTCCCTTGAGAACTTCTGGCGTCGTAGCCAGTTTCTTCGAAGACGTCCGTGAGACGTTCACAGCCACGAGCTACTGCATCAGCGAGCTAAGTTGTTTTCAAGCCAACTACAGGAACAGTGTACAAGTGCACGTTCAAGAACCGCCGTACGTGTTTTGACGCGATACCGCAGAAGAGCCCTTATGATGATGAATGTGGTTCGGTTAGGAAAGGACGCTACTTTCTGCAGCCCATGTAAGGAGCACGGCTAAGCGTCAGTGGTGTTGGGAGAAAGGGAGTGAAAGATAGAGGCAAGAAAGGCCGTAATAGAATGCTGCGCAAATTTAGAGCACCAGGAGTTCTTTAACGTGCACTGTTGCTGTTGTTTTGTGGGGCTTTACGTCCCAAAACCAGTTGTGATTATTAGAGACGCCGTAGTGGAGGGCTCCAGAAACTTCTACCATCTGGGGTTCTTTAACGTGCACTGACATCGCACAGCACACGGGCCTCAACATTTCGCCTCCATCGAAATGCAGCTGCCGCGGCCGGGATTCGATCCCGCGAACCTCGGATCCGCAGCCGAGTACCTTATCCACTAGACCACCGTGGCGGGGCACGGTGCACTAACAAAGCATAGTACACGGGCCTCTGGCATTTTCACCTCCATCTAAAATGCGACCGCCGCGGCCGTTATCGTACCCCCGTTTCTTGGGTGGCAGCCGAGTACCGTAACCGCTACACCACCGCGGCGGATGAGTCGGTGTCGCCGAATTTCCGGCTTCGACATGTGGCGCCTGCTTCTGTGCCGGCGTCCATTGCCGAAAAACCTATCCTTTTTACCCGAGACTAGACATGCCCTGTGTCATGCTGCAGATGCGCAAGTGAACAAGGCAAAATTTCTCAAAGCAAAATGTGCCAGAAAAATTGTGTCAACTACAGCAGAACTACAACACACTCAAATGACAGCTCGAGCTGTTATAAGAAGGACATCATCATCATTATCGTTCTACCTACGCCTACTGCAGGGCAAAGGCCTCTTGCCGAGGTCTCCAATTATCCTTCCGCGGTAATGTGCCTTTCATTACCTGAGAATGGATGGCTAATGCATTTCAGCCTATTCTTATACTCTTGATTCTCTCAGCCTCATGGTTTTGTTCAGAGCTCACTATCTGGTCCAATTACATATAATCGTTTACAACTTACAATGCCTCGCCAACCTCTCAAACCCCTGGGCTCACTCGAGGCATTTGAACACTGCTTTAGTTTTCTGCGTGCGAAGTTTCATGTCCGCCGTTTTACTTTGCCTGTATAAGTCAACCCGCTGTGCAGTTCGCCTTCCGAGTTACTTAGCAAGTTATTGCCATAAGCAAATCTGAGGTTACTGAGGTATTCGCCATGAACTCTTGCACACACTTTTTTCCAATTCAATGTTCTAAATGACACTTGTAAGCATCATGTGTATAAAATTGAAGGATTGTGTCCCCTTTGTCTGACGCCTTTTCTTATAGATTTTTTAATACTCTTTATGGAGGAGTATGGTGGCTCTGCAGCCGTCTTAGACATCTTGGAACGTGTCTGCGTAATACTCGCGTACGCCCTGATTTCGCAATGACTGCATGACTGCTAAGGACTTGACCTTGTCAAATGCTTTCCAATAATCCTATGAAGGCTATATAGGGGCTGGTTATAATCCGTGCATTTCTCTGTTACCTGATCTATAGCGTGAATATGGATGTATAGCCTTTACTAAACCCGGTTTGCTCCTTATATTGACTGAAATCATAAATGACCGAAATTCTGTTACTGAATACCTTGGTAAATATTTTGTGCACGACTAATCGGCCTGTAATCTTTCAATCCTTCGTGTCGCCGTTCTTGTGGACTAGGATTATTTTGGCATTCTTCCAAGATTCCGGCATACTCGCAGTTAGGCATTGTGTATACAGGCTAGCCAGCACTTCTGGTATAATATGCCCACCATCTTTTAAAAGATCTGCTGTAATCTGATCCTCGCAAGGTGCCTTTCGGTGCTGCATTTCTTTCAAAGCTTTGACCACTTCGTCCGTCATTACTGGTGGAATCTGAACCTCTTCTGAGCTACTTCCTCGTTCAATATTACCTCGGTTATCGCGGCTATATGTAGAACTCCTCGGCTACTATAACAATGTCATTTGCACCTGACGAGAGTGCCTTGCTTTGCCCTTGGTGTTTCTTACCAGCTTTCAGTCTCCTTCCGTTCCTTATAATACTGTCACGTGGTCGTGACGCTTAAGCACACAGAGCTCAAGGCTTTGTCAGTGCAACAGCTTATTGGGCGATCCTATGCCCAGAAACAAGGAAAATTACACTGCAACATGATAGCGGCGAGAACAGTCGTCGGTCGATGGAAAGACTAACAAGCGGCGAAATGCGTCGGCTTTTGTAAACACGTCATGATGCATTCTGGCATTATCTCTGAAATTCCAGAAGTCACTCAAACGTGCGCGTCAGGCACGGAAAGTTTCAAGAATGGTCGACAGGGTGCCCGAAATGACATGCAAGATAAACGCGGCCTGCGCTAAGCGTTACAAAGTAACAGCGGCGCTCCCTGCACACAATCAAAGCGCGCGTGTCACAGGAAAGTGAGAAAGTGTTCCCCTTTAAACAAATCAAAACCACCGTACCCTCTCCATATTATACTTTCGTATGTGACCTGTCCTACGCTTTTCCATGAAGCTCTAAGGCTGCGCTAGTTGTATGCTCTCAGATGGAGAGGAGAGTTTTAGGATTTCTCGTTTTCTAATTTTCTCGCTTCCTAGGAAAGTTTAGCAGTTTCCGGTCTAGCAATCTTGCCTCCCAGTTCTCTTCCATACCCCGTGATAATGCAGTTTATCTTAATCCCTGACTTCCTGAACGCAAATGTATACTGCCTAGTTTATAGCTTAATATTTCACCTTGGTCGCGACGATGACGGACGCAGCATAACGCAAGACGATGTGAGGCGGTCTGTTTATTGGGTGATCCCAATAAACATAAACAGAATAATTCGCTTCCATCAGCTAGAGTGGCTCGGTAGCGTAACTGCTAACCCTTTCCAATCCGCCGGTGAACTGCACAGGCACCGCGCCAAGCCCGTGAATGTGCAGAGGACCGACGATTTATTGGGCGAACCTGTAGTAGGCAAAAGAAAAATCACACTGCGAGCGATAGCAGCGTAAACAGTCGTCGGTCAACGAAGAAACCCGATTAGCGCTGAACTTCGTCGGCTTTTATGCGCGTTCTGGTATTATCGGCGAGATTCGAGAAGGAACTCAAGTATGCGCATCGCGAATGCAACGCTCTGCAGTGGTCTACATGATTCCCCAAGCAACATGCAGGATAAGCGCGGCCTGCTCTGCGCCACACAGGCAGGTCATAATGGCGCTCCCCATAAGCAGACCCAAACAAGCGTGCGTGTCAATATACGTTATCCTGTGGGACACTGAATTCTTCGACCTTCCGTCTTGCTGTCAGTTCCTTGATCGCCTTCTATCGTATAGAATGCACGTGCAAACAATTCTATTACTAGTAAAGAGAAGGAAAAACGCCTCTTCCAGCATATTTTGCCATGCTAAGCCGCGGTCCCAGCGATGCCTTCTACAGAGAGGAGGCATTAAGCATGGTATGTTACCTTCTCAAACATTGTCCAGATGGCGCTCGCCGAGCCATCGCGTTCGACCTTTAAAGGCGAAGCAGAGGCATCTCAATTTTTGAACCTGGCAGTACGATGCGGTTCGCCGGAAAACAGGGTTCCGTGCCGACAAGTCATCTATGCAAAGATGGAAGATGATTGCTTAACTTTCACCCGCCGCCTAATCTTCGATATCGGTTGTGAGACACACCTGGGCTGGTAACCGAGGGTTCCGGTTTCATTTTCATGAATAGGCACTCTTTAACTTGCACTTATGTTCAATTGACCTAGTTTTTTATATCTTGCCCTTACATAAATGTGGTCGTCGTAGCCCGACAATGAATCCATGTCGTGGAAGATAGCAATAGAACAGTAGCGGTAGCGGTAGGTGTGCCCGGCTTCGCCACATTGGTAGCATAGTGAGCGGTGGTTCGGGGTGCGCCAAACGTCAGTTTTCCTCGGCGCGCGCTGGACTACTGGCGAGCGAGATGGCGCCGGAGGTGGCGGCGGTGGTTGGTGACGAAACTGCGGAGGCGTGGGGTCCTGGCGTGGACGAGGAGCGGCGGCAGGTCGGCATGCAGCAGCGGCAAAGGTCATCGCCTCCAGTTGCGGTGTCGGTGGTTCGGGAACACTCAGCGAGCGCTGTACCTCCTCGCGAACGATGTCTTCGAGGGAGGCGACTTGGGGCTGAGACGACGAGAACATACGGCGCAGTTACTCGCGAACAATAGCCCTTATGGTCTCGCGTAGGTCGTCGCGGCCGAGTCCTTGGACTTCAGCGATGTCTGGGCACATGCGGCGATTGTATTGCGGGGTGCGCATCTTGAGGGTCTTCTCAATGGTGGTAGCCTCGGAGAGGAAATATTGAACCGTCTTTGGCGGGTTTCTGATCAGTCCAGCGAAGAGCTCCTGCTTCACTCGTCGCATAAGCAGGCAAACCTTCTTGTCCTCAGGCATGTCGGCGTCGGTGTGGCGGAAAAGTCGCGTCATCTCCTCCGTAAAGATTGTTACATTTTCGTTGGGGAGCTGTACTCGAGTATCAAGTAGTGATGCGGCTCTTTCCTTACGCACGACGCTTGCAAAGGTGGGCAGGAAAGCAGCGCGGAAGTCTTCCCAGGTTCGTATCGTTGACTCACGGTTATCGAACGAAGTCCTTGCGGCGTCTTCCAAGTAGAAATACACATGACGCAGCTTATCGTCGGGGTCTCACTTGTTCAGGGTTTCGACGCGGTCGTAGATGTCCAGCCATCTTTCCGGGTCCTCGTATGACGATCCGCGGAAGGTAGGCGGCTCTCTGGGCTGGTTGACGACCACGGTTGCCGGAGACCTTGCTTCCGTCATCGTCGATGCCGGTTTCGATGCAGCCCTTGTTTTCTTGCCCTTGTCGGGGAGCGGCAGGTATTCTGGCAGGAGTCTTTGTTGTCTGCAGCTAGCCTGAAGGACCGGGTTGGAGTCGTCCTCTTGGCGGCTTGGGCTTAGCTCACGGCTGGACGGGGGCGTACGGTACATGGACCGAGAAACACCTCCACCAGTAACGTGGTAGTGACGCACACAGCACTCAAGGCGAAGCACGCAGAACTCAAGTGATGTCAGGTGAACTGATTATTGGGCGAACTTGTGGCCAGCAAAACAAAGCCAATGACAATGCAGGGCAATAGCGGCGTGAACATTCGTCGGTCGACGGAAACGCTGACAAGTGGCGTACTGCGCCGGCTTTTATACACGCGTCATAACGCGTTCTCGCGTTATCTCTGGAGTTCCAGAAGTTACTCAAATGTGCGCGTCAAGCATGCAAAGTTTCAAGAATCGTCGACACAGTTGCAGAGGTGACATGCAAGATAAACGCGGCCTGCGTTGCGCTTAACAGAAAGTGATAACAGTGCTCCCCATAAACAATCAAAACGAGCGCGCGTGTCACTGGGAGTGATCACTGCTTTCCACATAAACGAAAACAACCGCACGTGTCAGTATTGTTATGGTATGGCACAATCATCCTGAATGGTGGGCTGGCCAAAATACATAAACTCTAGTTTATTCTTCTAAAATTAACGGCGGAATATTATCGGCAAATATTGTGCAGCTTGGGCGCACTCATCAGTACGAAGACTTCAATGGGTGAACGCATACCTCTGAATGTGCTGCATAGGAAGAAAACGAGAAGGCCAGAAATCGCTGTATCAGGAACGCGACCAACGGTGCATGTTGGCTGTCCACCAACGCTGCGAGTGCGTCATCCTGCGGCTCTGCAAAGCGATTCACTGTGCGTTCCCAGAAATTTAAATGCTGGCAAAACCATGTGTCCGCTATGATCTGCGTGGTTCACGATATTGGCCACATGAAAATGTTAGTCAATCACGATGTTCGTCGGACGGGTGAAGGCGTTCGTCCAGCATGGTACCACAGTAATGGTTTATGAAGAATTATAGCTCGGGTCCCAGTGTAGCAGGGTCGTTCCACGGTGCTACATTTATTAGGGAGGTTTTCTTGAGTCTTTCAGATATGGGCTATGTAGGTGTATATACAGTGATCTGTCAGAAGAACGTTAACCCGATTCGTAAAACAGAGAACACGTCATAGCGAGGGACTTCATGTTCATTCGAGCTGGAATGCTACGCCGGGCCAGTGATGGAAGCTTCGCGATTGTGCTTGCGGTTTGCCTTCATTGTAGTGCGGCCACAACGTTCGAAGCAAGCAACGCGGCAGGAAATGCATGCGTAAACAACAGCCACTCACTATGAGATCGTACGGTGAGTATGTATGGATTGCTGTTCATTAAGAATCTGAAGTGCAACCAAATCACTTACTTATGCTGTTTCATTCTGCCCTCAACGTCTTCTCTTGATAGGAAATGGAAGTCACATGCTTTGGAGATGAACGGAAAAAATCCGTACTTAATGATAGAACTGACCAAACAGGTTACGTAGAATAGGTTCAGAGGTATCAGAAGGATGTCCGCTCTTTACGCAGCCATTCTTCAGCTGTAGTCAAAATGGTTAAAATAAGCGCATGCAGCTACTTGCCAGAGTGAAAGTACTTTGATAGACCTTTGCTGCTTAAAGCAACTGTGCTACAGGAAGAGCAACATTATTCGCTTCTAGAGAAAGGTTGTGCTACAGTGGTGTCGATTTCGCATTCAATTTGTCGCACTTGGCAATGTGCTCGTCTACTTGCTCCTCTGTCGCGCCACGGCGGTCTAGTGACTATAGCACTCTGGTGCAGATCCGAAGGTCGCGGTATCGAATCTCGATCGTGCCTGCATTTTTATGAAAGCGAAATGTTGGGGCCGTGCGCCGTGCGATGTCAGTGCACGTTAAAGAACGCTATGTGGCCGAAATTTCCGCAGCCCTCAACTACGGCACCTTTCACAATCATATTGTGGTTTTGTGGATGCGAAACCCCAAAAATCAGCAGCCACATTGTTCTTGCAGGCGTGTTGCCATTACGCAGCACGTCAGGGTTTGTTTGTCAGCAACCAGCTCGTACTAACAGCGCTTTCCATTGGGCGAGTGGGAGCACTTCTAAATGCGCTCAAAGTGCTCTCGCGTGTTGCGGCGCCTTCCAGTGGTCGGGCAGGAGCGGGGGCGTTGTGTTTCATTGGTCGAGGAGGAGCACTTTTTCGTCGCCGAGGGCAGCCGAGAGCACCTCTAGGTGCTCCGCAGCCAGCGGCGGAGTAAAGAGAGTGCGAAGGAAGTCACATGACTTTTCTCACGTCACTTCTGGTTTTATGCCCGGGGAGGCGGTGATAACAGCGTGCGGATAGTGCGAGCGTGCGGCATGTCTGAACATGTGGTGCGCGAGCGCGGGGAAAGTTTGGCCACATGACTCCTTACATCACGCGCGCTCTCTATTTGCTCTCGGAGCAGCGCGTTGGTTCCATTCAGGGAGACGAGAGCACACGTCCCCGCTGCCCCCCGTGTACCGCTCTGGCTGCTCGTTCCCCTTGCTCCTGCACGCCCAATGGAAAGCGCTATAAGATTCCGTACAACGTGACGTCTTCTGATGAAAAGGAAGTGTACTGCACTCCTTCCGCACTCGCCGCCATGGCTACAAGCGTCGCTGATTAACTCTTCCAAGAAAATGATTGTGAAGGAATACCCGCTAAGGTAGGCATCGGAGCGACCGCACTTATGCCTAGTTGGAAGATTGCCACCATGTAGCCATGGTACTTTTCCTTTTTTTGTAACACCAACAACCGCTTCCTCTAAGTTAGGCATCGGAGCGACCGCACTTAGTGCCTAGTTGGAAGATTGCCACCATGTAGCCATGGTACTTTTCTTTGTTTTGTAACACCAACAACCGCTTCGCTGTTAGCTTTCCGATAACTCTGTTGTATTTGATAAAACGGACTTTAATAATTCCAGGGTTGGGCAGTAACTCGATACAAGAGTATCGCGATAGTATTTCAGAGATACCTTTGAGTATCTGTATTGCTGTATCGAGACACATTTCAAAAATATATTTGTATCTCGGTAGTGAACCGCTTTTGCGAGGTATTGCCCATAACGCTATACTATCAAGGACCCGGGTATCCCGTTACTTTATTTTTCCGGTAATGAGCTGGGACGTGTTTCCAATGACGTGTTTCTGTGGGCAAATTTGGTGACGACGACGTCTAGATGACGGCCTTGAGAAGCTCCTGCTGCTTAAGTGCAATTAGCACGCCAAACTTTGCTAAATGCATATTTTTTCCCAATCCGTTCATTAGTTATACCATCGCTTCGCTTGAGGTATATGCTATTTCTACCATAGCTAATACTGTTGCCGCCAAGTATTGATTGACTGATTTGTGGGGTGTAACGTCCCAAAACCAGCTGTGATTATGAGAGACGCCGTATGGGAGGTCTCCGGAAATTTCGACCACATGGAGTTCTTTAACCTGCACTGACATCGCACAGCTCACGGGCCTCAACATTTCGCCTCCATCGAAATGCAGCCGCCGGGGCCGGGATTTGATCCCGCGACCTTTGGATCCGCAGCCGTGTGCCACAACTACTAGACCACCGTGGCGGGGGACCGCCAAGTATGTCGATTTCTGTGTACAATATATGCCACTCTTGCTGTAATAGAGAATGATTTTTTATTGTAACTGATATGTGCACTTATGTCGTTATTAACAATTATCTACAGTTTAAGCGTCTTTTGTAATGCCTTAATGGAACTGAGAGTACTCTGATTAATTAATGAATAAATTGCAACTTTCAAACGCAGCAACATTTTAAATATTGTGCAGCACATTATAAACGTATTTACGGATTATGAATATCCCCGGCACAGAAAAAAAGTATTTCAATACTAGTATTGCTGTATCTGTATTCCAGAACACCATTTCGTCTTATTGCAAAATCATCTCTAAAATATCCCGCTACGTCAATTACAAATGTATGTAAATATTTGTATTTTAAGCCTCAAAACCGTGTATTTCGATATCTGTATTCCGGAAAAATTTTTAGATATCTGAGCCCTGCCCTGAACAAGGCATCTTACTTCCACGAGTTCACAACTGAAGCTAGTGGAATAATGAGCTCGTTCGCATATAAACTCTTTGGAAAGTACCCAGTGTAATTGTTGAGAACAGAGGAAATTGTGAATGAACTTACAGCCCTGTCCAATTATTATGCCTAAGCGTTAGAAATTAAGAGTGAAATATAGGCTAGGCAATGCATTTATTAACCCTTACGAAAATGTCATATATGGGCCAGATATGTTTATATATGGCCATATATGGATATATAAGCGCTCATATCAAGCTATATACTGCCATATAAGGTTCAATATACGGTCAGATACAGCCAGATATAAACGTATGTGGCGTTTTGTATGCCATATAAGGCAGCTATATACTGCCATATATGGCTTAATATTGCGCCTTATATGACATATACTGTAGCAGGATACTTCCATATACGGCGTCCGTGGCCTGTATATGGCTTTATATACGCGATATAAAGAGTATGCATCAAAAGTCACATAATGCAAGTTAACAGTCATGTACATAGGTGTATTTATATTATTGATGTGTCGACATCCTATTAAGGAGCAGTTCCTCACGATGTATATATATATATATATATATATATATATATATATATATATATCAAATTTTCTCGCATCATGGTGACTGATAATATATCACGCGAAGCGAAACAATAAATACCCAGTAATGTTATTTATATACCCACAGATAATCGATGGAACCACATATCTTGTCCCATCCAGCAATGAGTAAGTACAAAAGAAATGAATGCAAAAAGTAAACGCTAAGGGTAAATGGTAAAAGAGAGTAAGGGAGGGTTGGTGGTGAGTTCTGCTTTCTCATGACATCGTAATTTCATTTAATACGCGATTTACCTACAGCGCGAACTAATATATACGTGCGCGTTATAGTGGTGCATTAATGCAAAACTTGTGCCAGCTGTACCACAATAAGCGCCTAGATTGCATGTTCCCTGTAAGTTATAGCTAAACGAATGATTGCTGGAATGTGTCAGGAACGTTCTTTACTTTTATGTTTATTTTCTTTACCTCGTCTTGTCCGAGTGCAGCGCGAAAGGGGGGCTCGTGTCATGGGAGAAGTGCGCGCATGTGGTGTTTGGTGCTGTGGCGAAGGCGCAGTGGAAAGAGCGGCCACGAAGAAGGGCGGGTTCAGCGTGCGAGGCGATGACGAAGACGACGACGAGAGTTTGCGGCACACGGCCGCAAGGAGAAAAGATGGACGTGGCACGGGAGCTCTCCACCAGGACCACGGTCGAGGCGTAGTCCCGAGTGCCTGGCGGCCGCCAAGAGTCGAAGTGTATGGCTTCGCTTGGCACCGAGCTCCCAATGCTGTCCACGGATCGCCTGACCAGCCGCCTGTGCCACCGACAGCACCGTCGGGTGTAGACCCGAGTGCTGCCCTCTTTCACGGAGCCCCGAGCGGCGACGCAACGCTTGTCGCGACGCCGGGGCCCGATGTCCTGCTCGTCCGCGTCCCTGACCCGCACCAGTGCCGGCCACCTTTCGTCGACGAGGCACAGCGACGACCGCAGGCTCGCGCCGACTCTTCCCTCCTGTGACTCACCCCTCTTGAGCCCATCAGCCTCGGTGAGACTTTCGAACGGTGACTTTGCTCGCGTGTTTCTTTGTGTTTCTTGTTCCATGTTCTGAAGTGCTGCGTTCCTTTATTCATTGAGTTGGTTCTTTCCATGTCGTTGTTCGTGGTTGTTTTCGTTTTTGTGTTTGCTATAAAATCTTCACAGAAAGCAGCCTCGCCGTATTCCTGAACGCGTTGCGGTCGTAAGACGCAACGTGCGTTCTCACTTAATTCACAAAGAACCCCATTACAATGGCCCCCAATGTGGGGCGGGGCTGTTTTCTGTGTCGATAAAAGTTCACAACGACTGCGACATGGATGCAGACGAGCTCGTTATTCTCGGCGAGAAAGTTGGTTTAACGGGAGACGCACTTTGGGCATGGCTTGAAGAAGAGAATGCGAAGGAACGCGAAGCGCTGCGCGAGGAGGCTGAACTAGCGCGTGAAGTGGCAGATCTAGAGGAGAGAAACCGTCAACTTCGCCAGCGGCTGCTAGAAGCGCAAAACGCTGCCAGGGCGCGCGCATCCGTGGTTGTCAACGGGGTCGATTTTATGGGCTCAGGGAATTGGCAGAGTTCATACGAGCTCCACGAAAAAGAGACCTGCCATACGAGAATTGGCGAGAGTTCTGTTCCGTGTGGTACATACTCGGGAGAATCTCATAAGCAAAGTATTGTTAATGAAGGGGCAAGGGCTCCTCTAGATAGCTCCAATGAAGGAGTATTGCATAAATTCCCCGCTGACAGTGGCGAATACCACAAGGAGAGCTCTGAAGAGCTTATCGCCGATTCTTCGGGGGTGCCGTTGATGGCGGTAATATGTAACACCGCCATAGGTGAACGCCCTGAACTAAATTCTGAGGTGACCTTGTCAGATTCGTCGGTCATACAATGTGATGCGGCGAGGAACGACATAAGCATGGTCGAGGACCATACAATCCACTTCCCTCAAGATCCGCTATCTTCAGCAGATAGTGATTACTGTAGTGTCTCGTTTCGAGAGCAGGAGGCGACTAATGAAGGAATCGATAAAGAATCTGCAAAGGATTCAAGTGAAAGCACGCGTCCCATTTGCCCGAATAGCGGCGTCGGATGTTATAGCACAAGGGTTCTGCAAGAGACTTTGAGCACTAGGAGGACTTCTGGTTCATCTTTTGCCTTATCTCGTCCAGGAACCCTGTCACCAGAGAAAGATGTGTTGCCGACTTCTCTCGCGCGGCAGGCCATTTGGGCGTCCCGCGAGTTCGCTCACCCGTTCTTGTGTGAAAGCGCATATCTAGAACACCTTAGTATTCATTGTAATGATGTTCACCTGAGGGCTCTACTAAGCGCCAGCGCCAGCACGTTGTTCGCACGGACCAGGGTGCTGAATACTTTCGCTTGGGGTTGCGAACGCGCGTCGTTGTTCTGTTTATGTAACAAGCTCGTGAGGAGTGTTGTTCGCTTTGTGTGGGACGCCATTACATGATACCGAGTGATTAACCGGTCGTCAATCTTGGTTTTATCTTCTGAATTGTTTTAAGGACTTTGTGCATGAACCTGTAGACAGGAATTGGTTAGTTCGGACTACGTATTAGAACTGTGTGCTGTGAACTGTGTGCCCTGTGTGTTGGATAAGGGTGGTGCATAAGAAGCGCGCACTTACACCGAAGTTTTTTTATATAAAAAAAAACTTATCGAAAGGGGGGCTCGTGTCATGGGAGAAGTGCGCGCATGTGGTGTTTGGTGCTGTGGCGAAGGCGCAGTGGAAAGAGCGGCCACGAAGAAGGGCGGGTTCAGCGTGCGAGGCGATGACGAAGACGACGACGAGAGGTTGCGGCACACGGCCGCAAGGAGAAAAGATGGACGTGGCACGGGAGCTCTCCACCAGGACCACGGTCGAGGCGTAGTCCCGAGTGCCTGGCGGCCGCCAAGAGTCGAAGTGTATGGCTTCGCTTGGCACCGAGCTCCCAATGCTGTCCACGGATCGCCTGACCAGCCGCCTGTGCCACCGACAGCACCGTCGGGTGTAGACCCGAGTGCTGCCCTCTTTCACGGAGCCCCGAGCGGCGACGCAACGCTTGTCGCGACGCCGGGGCCCGATGTCCTGCTCGTCCGCGTCCCTGACCCGCACCAGTGCCGGCCACCTTTCGTCGACGAGGCACAGCGACGACCGCAGGCTCGCGCCGACTCTTCCCTCCTGTGACTCACCCCTCTTGAGCCCATCAGCCTCGGTGAGACTTTCGAACGGTGACTTTGCTCGCGTGTTTCTTTGTGTTTCTTGTTCCATGTTCTGAAGTGCTGCGTTCCTTTATTCATTGAGTTGGTTCTTTCCATGTCGTTGTTCGTGGTTGTTTTCGTTTTTGTGTTTGCTATAAAATCTTCACAGAAAGCAGCCTCGCCGTATTCCTGAACGCGTTGCGGTCGTAAGACGCAACGTGCGTTCTCACTTAATTCACAAAGAACCCCATTACAGGCTATCGCTTCTACTCTTTCTACAGCTGACCCACCATTGCTCAAAAGAGCCCCGCCACGGTGGTCTAGTGGCTAAGGTACTCGGCTGCTGATCCGAGGGTCGCGGGATCGAATCCCGGCCGCGGCGGCTGCATTTCGATGGAGGCGAAATGTTGAGGCCCGTGTGCTGTGCGATGTCAGTGCACGTTAAAGAACCCCAGGTGGTCGAAATTTCCGGAGACCTCCACTACGGCGTCTCTCATAATCAGAACTGGTTTTGGGACGTTAAACCCCACAAATCAATTGCTCAAAAGAATGCCAAGGACGAGCCAAAAAATAAATGACAAAAAAGAGGCCCCGCTCTGTCCACTCCCCCACCCCCCGCCCTCCGGTTCTTTTCTTCCGCAAAGAGCCACGCTTTTTTTTCTCGGAACAGTGCGCAGGACCTTCGGAGACGGCCCCTCGCTTTTTCCACGTGCACGTGGAACAGATTTCATGCATCAGGTGAAGCGCTGCCAAAGCTAGCTCTCGTGTTTACGCTATGTACTTTCGCGACCAAAAAGTAGTCCATTGCTTGTGGTAAGCAAGAAAACACACATGTCTCGCTGGCAGCCTTAAATCATAACACATTTTTCATCATTTTCACAAAACGCGCTCGTATTTTCGGGGAAACAATCGAAATATGCGAGTTTCTGCTTCGCGTTTGTCGTTTCCTCTCGGAACGATACACCTCTCCCTTTCTTTTTCTTACGGACTACATTTGCGAAGGTTTTGCTGTGTGCGGGCTGCCTGGCTGTACTTTCCGAAAAAGGTGGTGCTGTGGTACTGAGTGCAGTGAGTGGCATGTTTCGATCGCGTCGCAAATAAGTGGACAACCTTCAATGTTCTAAAATGACCTGCGTCGGGATTGACGGAAGAGCACATTCCTAACGAAGTGGTGCCACAAGTGCAAGTTTGGTGGCAGTACAAAGGCTTCTTTCATGCCAGGCTGATTGCTACAAGGTAAGCTTTGATACTTGTTACTAAAATTCTAATACGGTGTGTCAGTTCAGAAGCACGTGAATTGGACAATTTTATAGCTGCTAAGCGCTTTGTTTTCGCCAGCGGATAACGGATAAACGGCTAATGTCGCAAAGCTAGCGTGTTTCTTTTCTATATTTTAAGTTGCGCCTTAGCCATTGATTCTGCTTCCGACCCTTTAGCGGCGTTGTAAAAAGACGCCAAATGCAGTATTTTCTTCTTGTGGCGAGATCGAAGATCACCCAACAGATGTACCATGCTTAGACACGCTATCATTTTCTGATTTTTCCTTACGAATGCCTTAGACAAGTTGCTGCTGAAATTCTGTTCGTTTTACGGGTGCCCTTCCCCCGCCCTTTCACTAGTGAAATTCTCGTTATTGTAGCGTATTCGCGGAATCTGGCGCCAGTGAAGCCGTGAGGCTGGAAATGCATGCTGCTTCAGAAGAAGCTGAAAGTGCCATATTGAGCATAAAAGTGGCGTGGCCGCATTTTAGATATCTGATTTTATTTTATTTATTTACCAAACAGAGTACTCCACACGCTATTTCGGAGAGGTTACAATACACTCAGTCGTCCCTATACATCAAAAGTCAGTTGCTTTATTGCAGTAATGTATAAACATGTTTTCTGGTTCAGCTATCAATGACAGTGCTTTATGTGCATATATTTGATGCCATTTCGGAGAACCGGCCTAACCTGATTAACAAGCTAATCACGTCGTTGAGAAAAACAGTTTTTTTTCCTGCGTGACAGCTGTAGCTTAAATGCCATGAATTGTTTTTGACAAAAGAGGGACCCTTCCCTTCGCCTCAAAGTGCAAGGAAGTAAACTGAAATAATAATTGAGCAACTGCTTGTAAGGTGCTTTGCATATCGACCAGCACATTGCGTAGTCATGCACAGTCATGCAGGATGGTTTAGCGATACGGACGTGTTCCGATGTTTTATGATTCTTCTTGGCGCCTAAGTGAATGCATGCATGTATACATATAAAATATCGTGTCACTGCGTCATCAGCTGCACATATTTTGGAGCTATTTATCGGCCCTGATAATGTAAGCATTACTTTCATGCTCCAATTGTGTTTTGCCATTTACAGCTCGTACAAGACTTCCCTACGAGGTGCCAGTTCGAGTGCAGTGGAAAACTTAATTTTAATATTATCCCTGGGCGCAAGGCTCAGCGACCTGAGAAGCAAAAAGACAAAAGACAACTCTGAAGAATGAAAAAAACAGTTGGGAAATAAAATGAAAGGTCCATCTTGCATTTGTGTTCTGTTTTTGTTTATATATGTATTGAGCTCTCACACATGGCCTAGAGTGTCAAGCAGATATGGCCATATAAGGCGCCATATATGGATATATTACAAATTGCGCAGATATGGCCATATAAGGGCTCATATACGGATATATTAAAAATTGGGCAGATATGGCCATATAAGGCGTCATATATGGATATATCAAAAATTGGGCAGATATGGCCATATAAGGCGCCATATATGGATATATTAAAAATTGGGCAGATATGGCCATATACGGGCCCGTATACGGATATATTCAAAATTGGGCAGATATGGCCATATAAGGGCCGTATATGCCATATATGGCCATATCTGCCCAATTTTTAATATAACCGTATATGGATTTTTTCATATCAGTCCATATATGGCATTTTCGTAAGGGAAGTTAAAGGTCACGGTGCGCTGAATAAGGAGAAAACAAGGTCAGAAGCGAGGTGAGCTGACAAACCGAGTTTATGTACGCTACCTCGAGGATAAATTGTCACTCATGCGCTCAAGCTTGAACCTCACAGAGTAAGCAAATTGGCGGACCTCACCAATTCTCAAATTTGCGGTAGGCGCAAGCGGTACCGAAAGCGATAAGCGAGCGCGCCTGATCAGTAGTCCATCGATTATTTCCTAATGTTTACGGTGTACAGTAACAGACCGTCTGTCGAGCAATCCGTTCCTTATTCAGCGATTGCCCAGTTAACGAGAAAAATCGGATGAGGTGAAAGTGGCATATTGCTAAGGCATGAGGAGGATTGCCCTAATGCATGGATTTGACGGCACAGCGTGAGGCTACGCCCCATCGGTGTTTTACAACTGCGGGATAAAGCCACGGGTTGAGAGCTATGACCCTAGCAAATCTAGCCAATACGGCAGTAAATATATTGATAGCCCCGTTTCTTAAAAACGAACTCAAATTAGCCAAACACACAAGCTCATCGTCTTGTTATATGAACATTGGCTGAAGTGGTGAGTGTCGCCCCTCCAGCACGTTGCAGGAGTGTTTTATTTCTCTTTTATTGCGGTAGCAATTATATGGGCATTCTCGGCTGGTTTTTGTCGTTCCCTTCGCCGCCGTCATGAACCGTATATGTATAAGTATGTATATATGTAAAAGTCCCAAAGAAAAATAATTCAGACAGATCTTTCCGGAGCGCGAAATGGAACCAGGAACCTCTCGCTCCGCAGCGCGTGGCGCTAACCACTACGCCACAAAGAGCAGATCCTTCACGGAGCTAACGGCGAGCCTTATATACACACCCTTTACCACTGGCAGGACTCAGAGATGGCAGACGCTTATAAGCGTTTCTTCATTACCAGCGAAATGGCGCGAGGAGCGCAACGGCCGCATTTAAATGTCGTCGGCCAGCTTTCACGAGGCTCTTCTGTCAGTTTGGAAGGGAACGCCTCGCCGCCGACGGGTAGCTGGGTATGTTTTCCACCGTCCCACGGATGTGCGCATTTCCAATTTGCAAGTCCAAGCGACACAGACGCTCCCCTCGAGTGGCCGTTGCCAATAACGCCGTTTTAGGGGCGAAGCTCCTCTAACCTTGTCACGCGTCAGTCGTCAGGTGTCAGTCGTAACCCGCGTGCCTCACGGTGTGTGCCTCTCTCTCTCTCTCTCCCGGCGCGTGCCTCCCGGCTCGTGCCTCTGCTGTCTTGTGAGAGAGAGAGACAGAGAGAGCGAAAGGCGCGCGTTGACTATGGAAACGCTCTTTCTTTGATGAACGCTCTACCAGCTCGCAAAGAAGGAGCACGCGCCCTCACCAGCGAGAGACAACGTTGGCGCTGGCAGCGTATCCTAGCGAATTTCTTGACTGAGAAATACCGACCGCTCGCGTTGGAGAACCATTCACCGGCCACCCATATATATATATATATATATATATATATATATATATATATATATATATATATATATATATATATATTTCGATCTTGACTTGCAATGAAGTGCCGGTGGGAGGTTTCACTTGGCATAGTTGAACCATGAGGATTTGTAGCGTGCGCGTTAACTAAATTAATCCGGAACTCGGCACGATCTACGATCAACATCCCGAGCTTCGCCCGCTCATCATCATTCACTCCGTGGATATGCTGTAATTTTTTGCGCACGTTGAAGAAACGCACATTGTTGAAATATCTTGAGAATTCAATTACATCGTATATCGAACGGATTACGTATCGTAACCGTATCGGCGCGGCTGAATTACGTATCATGCGTATGGTTACGCTTGGTAACCACGAAGCCTACCAGAAAGCAAGATACCCCACTAAATAATCGCAAACCTATCAAAAAGCTTGTAATAGCACGCATTGTTAGGAACACACCGGAATGACAGAAATGGCCGTGTTGCTTTGCCCTAAGAGAACATAAGAAATTCTATTTTTGTTCGCAAGGGACACACAATTTACATGGATTAAAAACCCACCTCTGATTCACCAGCGTGGTCCCTGCACCGCTGTTATTGGGGTCTGCTGCGAAGATGTTTCCAGAAAACATTGAACATGATGGCAGCATTTGTCCATCGCCTGTAGGTTGTTGGATGTCCAGTCTGCAGGGTGACAAAAGGCGATGCGTAAGTCGTAGTTGAACAATGGACTCGTTATTTAAAACACAGCCTTGTTAGGCTACCTGGAGTTAAGTCTAAAGCATGGTGAGAAAGAAGCCCCTGCCGTTCTGACTCACCTCTGATTCACGAACGTGGTCCCTGCCCCGCTGATATTGGGGTCTGCTGCGAAAATGTTTCCAAAAAACGTTGAACCTGATGGTAGCACTAGTCCATCGCTTCTCGGCTGTTGGATGTCCAGTCTGCAGGGTGATAAAGGGGGATGCGTAAGTCGAAGTTGAACAATGGACTCTGAGTTTAAACAGAGCCTTGTTAGGTTGTCTCGAGTTAAATGTAAACGATGGTGAGATAGAGGCTTCCTTTCTCACTCCTTCCTTTCTCACTCACCCATGATTCAACCGCGCCGTCCCTGCATCGCTGTAATTAAGCGAAGCAGCGTAAATATTTCCAGAATACATTGAACATGATGGTGGGCCCTCTTCATATCCTCTCTGCTGCTGGGTCTTCAGGCTGTGGGGTGACAAAGGGTGATGCGTAAGTGGAAGTTGAACAAATGGCTCGGTCTTTAAAACGCAGTCTTATTAGGTTGCCCGGAGTGAAGTGTAAACAATGGTGAGAAAGAAGTCTCTTCCTTTCTGACTCACCTTTGATTCAACAGCGCCGTGCCTGCATCGCTGTAATTAAGGTCTGCTGCATAAATGCTACCAGATAACACTGAAGTTGATGGTAGCGGTTGTTTATCGGCTGTCAAATGTTGGGTATCCAATCTGCAGGGTTACGAAGGGTGATGGTAAGTGGAAGATGAACAATGGACTCGGCATTTTAAACGTAGTCTTGTTATGTTGTTTTACGAGAAGTGTCAGTGATGGTGAGAAAGAAGTCCCTTTTTCTCTGGCTGATCTCTGATTCGACAGTGCCATCGCTGCATGGCTGTAATTGAGGTCTGCTGCGTAAATGTTTGCAGAATACATTGAAAATGATGGCAGCGCCTGTTTATCGCCTGTGTTTTGTTGGGTATGCAGTCTGTAGGAGGACAAACGTAATGCGTCTGTGAAAGTGGAACAATCGACTCGGCGTTTAAAACGCAGCCATGTTATGTTGTCTGGAGTGAAGTGTAAAACACTGTGGAAAAGATGTCACTTCCTTTCCAACTTTCAAGTCGCATGCTCTAGGTGCATTTTACAACACGCTTCCCAGGATTTACCACCTCGAAGCCGCCATGTAGCGCAAGATTTCATTTTAAAACAGCGAAGCTACTCTAGCTCGAGCAAACATGCCTGTCGTTTGTTGAAAGCGAAAAAACTAATATGTGCCTAAGGGGCACGCAAACAGGGCTTGTGTGTCCTCTATGGTTACACAAACGATTCTTCCATCCTACTTACCATTTCGCCTAACCAGATCAGAACAAGTTGTCTGCAGTGTCGCCTTGATTCCTTCGAGTGCTTTATCCAGACATCGCAAGAACACTAGCTGCGTTCGATCTGGCATCTAAACAGGCCACCTGGGTAGCAGGCAGGTGTTCAACCAAAGAGCTACGCCAGCGGCTGAGACTGGTTCAGAAAAAAGCCGCGATACGTGCATATCCGTGTAGATTATGGTGCACCAAGGACGCGGGAAAGGGAAGGGAGAATGCGGAAGAGGAAAAGGAAGGGGGAGGGTAAAGCATAGCATTGCATTGTGTAGCATATTATAAGCAAGGAAAGAGGCTGGCGGGAACATGTCCTGCTGCATGCTGTGACGTGATGTCACGCCGCAACACCAATGCCATATTTGGTGTGCTCGCTTATTTACTACGAAATAAGACGCTCATGACACGGTTTCCTTGCCCCGCCACGGTGGTGTAGCGCGCATGGCACTCAGCTGCTGATCCAAAGGTCGCGGGATCGAATCCCGGCCGCGGCGGCTGCATTTTGATGTAGGCGAAATGTTGAGGCCCGTATGCTGTGTGATGTCATTGCACGTTAAGAAACCCAGGTGGTCGAAATCATAATCATAGCTGGTTTTGGGACGTTAAACCCCATAAATCTTCATCATAACACGGTTCTGGTTCCGTGGAGAGTTCGACCATGTATCAAAGCGAGCAGGCCGTGGTGCTGCTTGTTTGCATAGCTAATCGAAAATTGACTAGGGAAGATGCACGGCAATAAGTGGGACTCTAATCTAGCGAGAAGACGGTGGCAATCGTGTGCCCATAATGCGTTAAGGCTTATCCTGTACAATTAGCAGTACGCGCGACTCATATGTTGAATACGAGTCCGTTTTGCCACCTTCACTGGCAATTCACCATAATTCACCATCACCCTTCAAAAAAAAAATGTTCATACATTGCGCTCACCTTCCATCGTTTCCGTAAGAGGCTGGTGCTGCCTCCGTGGCGGCGTCACTTGAATTGTGCACTGCGTAATGAATGGCGCTGCTGTGCATTGGGTGCAACAGCGCGGTACTCGCCGATATCGCCGCCCCTGTGTTGACATGAAACCAGTACATTGGTCGGGCACTGTGAAAGAATACCTCGCAAGCTGACAAGTTTTCTTACGATGGCGTTGAATTAGTGGTGTTTTAACTGCACTATTTGACAATCGAAACCATTCAAAGAGCTCTTCTCTCAACAAAGCTACATTTGTCGTAATTGGTAAGTTTATTCCATTTAAACAGATATCAAAGCACATCTAGAACGCACTGATATTGTGGTACGTGCTGGGTTCGAATCCGTATGCCGCCTGACACACCCACTTTTCCCATGTGGACAGATCTACCCTTACCTCCCGCTTGCATGTTTAGGTAATCTGCTGCATCGATTGGACGACTCTTTGCAGATTTAGTTCACTCCCTGTACCCAAAGAGGTTCTCTCCATCGCCTTTACTACTCCTACTGCACCTGCTTAAATTCAGATGCGCACATTCGAGCGAAAGTGACCAGGCACTGCCAACGGTATTTAGTGGAAAGGTGTGGAAATACGCGACAGTTGAGAAACCCGCCCTTTCCTGACGGCTCAGAAACCCTGTCGGCGTCTCCACCAAGACTTTCATGCCATGGGCCTAACCGTCGTTTTTCTCATGTATCATAACAGATAGAGTGACATTTCTGGATATTCGATTATCAGAACTCGCGCGTGCCTAGTGGCTCAGGTTTTCGTACATTGGTCCAGATTTCATTGCACAATGTAAGAGCATTCGAAGAAAAGTGTTCACCAATCACACTGTGCCTGCATGACAGGAGCCTATTTCGTACCATGTGAGCGTTTGAGGGGCACTGAAACAAATGCAGGTCGTTATTACTTGTGGCGTCGTAAAGACCAATATTTAGAAATAAGGCTATGGCAGCGATCGTGCTTGGTGTACCCTGCAACAACGACACGGACGCAAGAAGGAAGGATAACACCAGACCGCTTACATTCGATCTGAGCCACACATTACATAGCATAGGTAATGAAATTTTCATGTCTGCAAATGGACCCCAAAATTCTTTTATAGATAAGCAAAAGTTAGTGTGTTTCAAATACGGTTTCGTAAAATGCAAATGCGCGGATTTCTTGAAGGCGTACTACCAAGGGCGCTGGGAGTTCCTGAATATTTTAATCACTGTGCTCAATCGACATTTACAAATTTACGCCCAGAGAATATTTAAGTCAAGCTATTTTGCCGTCATTGTGCAAAAGACTGCAGCCAATTAGTTCGCAAGACGTATTCACCCTGAGCATATTTCGGCGCTACACGGCAACTCCGGTGGTTTTTTCACCGTATCCTGATATCCTTGTTTTCAAATGGCATTCATAGTGCTGCAGCACGTAGGGCGGCTCCGTTTCCTCAAGAACTCATGATAAATTTTGAAAACCTAAAGAACGATGCGAAGAATGAAAATTTGCATAATCCCTAAGCATATTCTTATGAGATGAGAACGCGAAAGCGTTTCCTTTGGCTAGATTGTCGTAGCGGAAGGGTGCTGCAAACAGGTGTTGCTTAGTTGTGTTGTAAAGAATGAGGCAATGTGCCAGGCCGGTTTTTCTATATTTAGATGATTTGATGCCATCAAAGTAGTGTCGACAGTTCACATGTCCCCTTCTATTTCGACGTCCGGCCAGTATATGCAGGTATGGCCGGCCAGGTCTCGGGCATATCGAAGTAGTACGACCGCCTCGGCGTTGTGGGCGGTGTCATTGAACACTTATCTTAACAGTCATTTAACAGGCTGGGGTGCATAGTCATGGCATGTGGTCTGAGTTGCAGGTTGAGACATACACCACATCTCGCACAGTTTATGGGTCGTTGGTGAATGCGAGATCGATGTACGTACACCTCGACATCGTGATTGCCTCAGTGGGCGCCTTCAATTCGACATTGAACTCGGCACGCATGCCGGCGAGGAACGACGGGCTAGCTGGCGGGTTCGCGGGCCGAGTGTTGCTACGGCGACGCCGCGAAGCTGGGCGCACGCTTTCGCCAACCGGGAGAAGAAACGCGGCGACGCGGCTGCAAGCCGCTGCAGGTAGCTACAGCCAGAACTCTGGCTATATATTTCTAGGCACTGTACTCTCGCTACAGCTGTGTAGCCGAGCGCGCGCCGACTGCCTCTGCGGCGAGTGTTGGCGCATGCGTCACTTCCGGTCGGAGAGGTCACGTGCTTTGCGAGCACGGCTTTTGTGGACGGGAGCTGGCCGCGCGCTATTGCTAACCTAGCCAAGAAACCCTTCCGCGTTAACATCGCCACTGGGCTATTTTAAGCCCATGTTACGGTCCTACGGTCAGCAGCAGGCTACGGAGACTGATTTGAAGACACTAAAGCTTAGCATCCTGGCTTGAGCATTATGCTACGCCTCGTTTCAGTTGCAGCGATTTCAATTGCCGGTCCTCTAAACTTGCTTCGATGCGCCCAATTTCTGTTGTGTTGACTATTTAGGCTTGCTTTCGTTACCACAAATATCTTCGATATTTCTGTCTTTGAGCGCTAGTGTTGCCTCCACGACGCCGCTTTACGAAAGCACACAAAGTTGTAACGCACCTAGTTAAATTACAATCGTCGTAAAACTCTCACACATACGTACCCGAAGAAGTGGAGGCTCCGAAGTTTGGACAGGGTGTCATATTCCATGGTGCATCAGTGCTGACTCCAGGAGTTCTACAATAAAATGAGGATATCTTGAGCAGATGGAACGCTAGCTGTAATGAGCTACTTGTGGAAACCTTATGCCAATAAAATTGCGTATTCTGCCAACAACATAATACACTGGTCTCGTTTTGCTAGGCTATAATTGGTTTGTTTTACCTTGTCCTACACAACAGAAGTGGGAAGAGCTGAAGAGAATAGCCGAACGTAGCAAGGGTAACTCGTCGTGAGGGGCCATCGTAATGCTCGGGCCAGCCAAGGACTACCCAGCCACAGTTTTATTAGAGTTGCTACCAGCACCTCTTCGACCATATAAGTGCGGATGACAAACGGAGGGACACTACACCGCACCGGAAAGATGGTGTGATGATTTGAGCAGGTTCTTGAACAGATTTGTTGGACGACTCTCTCAGGTAAAACCTCCGAGAGTCTAATCGAGGACAAAGCCGTTCATATCACTAGATAACGAAACACAAAGCTTTTAATGCGAACAAAGTAAATGGAAAGTTTAAGAAAAGGAAAAAGAGAGAAAGAAAGTTATACACAGAAAATTCAAGAAATGTTCTAGAAGCGGCATGCAAGTGCGAGGAGTTCGAACGCGAATCGTTCAGTGGCGAGGGGCGGAGCGACAAAGAAGATTCTCGTGGTCTCACCAAATCTCGTTGCGCTTGCGTGAAGACCAGACGACTGGAGCGTATGAGGCTAGCCAAGATGATGACGCCGCGGTTCTGGTCGCGACGGGTGACGACGGATGAGCCGCTGAGAGGCTTGTTCGGATGTTAGAGGCCTCCTGGCTGGCCTCGTGTCACGGAGCTCGGGCCCGCAGCCCGACCGCTCCGGAGCTGCCCGAAGGAATAGGCATTTGTAGGTTGCCTGCCGAAATCCGTGCCCCACGGGAGCTTCCAAGACGCCAACACGAGTTCCGAGGGCAGGAAGGAATGCACAGGACGTCCCGGACGGGTGAAGGCCCAATGGCTCGGCTCTGGAATCCGACTGCCGCCTTCAGCGCCCGGCCCGGTAGATGACGTGCCCGCTTCGCCTTCTCGAACCGCTCTCCCTCCGAATCTGATGATGACCTGGCGGGATCCGAATCTGATCCCGCCAGGTCTTCCTCTTCTTCGTTGTTCGCATTGGCCACCACTAAGGCACCCGTGTTCCTCAGCCATTGGGCGCTGGGAACCCCGTGGCTCTTCTTGATTGGGTCCTGTTTTCTCTTTTATTTTGTACGACCACGCCTTTCGTCCTTCGTGTTCGTCTTCCTCTGTCACTCGCTTTTGGATCGCGCACTTTTTAAACCGCGCACTTCACTTCACCGCACATCACACATGGCCAAGATGCAGCTCTAATTCCAAATGTGTTAAAAGAGCTCACTACCTGCGTCAACATGGCGTGAATATCGCTTTGAAAAGCGCCGCAACGGAGCAGTGCCACCGATGAAGAACATACGAATCATTTGAGTAGGCCGAAGGAGCTTGGAGGCAATTTGGGGCTGCTGCCGCAAAAGGAAAGTGCCTGAATATGCTCCTGCAACACCCTTCCTTATGACCTCTCCGGTACTTCCATACGGCCGTACCGACCGTACCGAAAGAATATGGCTGGTCCCCCCTTCAAAGAAAACGGTATAACATGAAAGTGAAATGTCTCTTCGCATAAGCAGATAAAATCTTATTGTTACATTAAAGTGAATTCCCATGGCTGTGCCGCGAAAGCGTTTGGTGTGGATGAACCCTCGTTAATGCATCGCCTCCGTAACATCAAGGAACAACCCCTCGTGGTTACTAAAGTTTTTTTACGTAACGAGTGGACAGAGCCGATAGTAAATGCCGCGCGAAAAAGGTGCCAATCATACTTATTTGCGCCACACGGACCCGTCAAAATCGATGCCGTGCTCGGGTGCGTAAATCACCAGCGTTCATGCGGCCATGTGGTTCATGTGATTCGAAGAGTGGTCGGCGGAGAAACGCTACATACGACGAAAAATGAAGGGTGCTCTACCTCGGTGCTGCCGGCGCACACATGCTCTCAGCTGTGCGAACGCGGCTATGTTCTTTCTCATCACACTTCTTTTCGATGCCCGCGCGGCTCCGCACACGTGCATCGAGGCGGACTAAAGACCGAGCCTGGAATGATGCCGCCATCTAGGAGAGGTAATGTTGAGCTGCAGTGATTACCTTTGTCTCTCTAGGATGGCGGCATCGTTCCGGGCAATACGTGCCTAGATGCGCGCGCACTGAGCCGGACGAGAGCGTCAAAAAGCGAGCAATGCGGGTTAAGAAAGAATGTAAGGCGCGTTCGCACGGCTTCGAGCATGTGCGGCTTAGCGCAGTGGTAGTGCGCCTGCTACCTCTCGTCCTGGAGCGGGTGGCTGTGAGTTCGATTGCCAGAGTATCAACACAAGTTTTAAAGACGATAGTCTTTCTTGAGATACTTCAACGCAGAAATTTTGGTGTGTGTGTGTGTGTGTGTCCTGCTGCGAAAGGTGAACCCCTTCCTTAACGACCACCCAGCTTCGACTGGAAGCTACATTCATACTTCTGAACACAAGCGACCAAAAAGCAAATATTACGCATATCTGAGGCGCAATATCAATACGTAAGCATTAGACAGTGTGTTCCTTTAGTAGAAAATACATAGATGCGTAATTCTAAAGACCCTAGTGCTTGTTAGGAGCGGACGTTTCCTACGCTTCGGTAAAACTACACGGTGGTGCCACCTACCAGGAGCTCTGCGTACCACGCAAGCTTCTTGCGTTTCCTGATATCATGGCAGATGGCGTCCATATCTGACGCAGCGCTGGCGCTGTCTCCATTTCATCAATGCCAGCCACAAGCGGCCGATTCAACATAGATCGGGCGCTGTCTGAGGCAAGGCAGAGGATAAATGGCCGTTTATTGACATAGAACACAACCTACATGACATGCCCAGACAACGCAGGGAAAAGACCGACGAGCAGACTGCAGCGGAGAAGCGCCGGCGTGGCGATGCCCCTCGTCTCAAGCGTGCCCAGGAAACGTCAGAGCAACGAGCCCAGCGGCAAGCGAAACATCGTGAATCGAGGCGCGTCCGGAGGCAACAGGAAACAGACGAGGTGCGCGATGCGCGAATTGTCACTGACCGAGAGGATAAGCGAGCGTACCCGGCGGCTGAACAGACGCCCGAAGCTCGTTCCGAACCGCAGATGAACCGGGGACCATGTAGTACGGCCGGTAGAAGACTATCGTCTTTCGACGACATTTGCAGCGAAGCACGGAGATACGCTGCCAATTTTTTTTTCTAGGCATTTTTTTCTTTGTTCTTACGTGTTTTTTTTTTGCTGTGTCATATCCGCTTCGATGGTGACTTATAGGGCCGTGGTAAACTCCGCGATAAAGGGTAAAAATTTCCCTTCTAACCCCAACAAGGGGATGTTCTCGCCACAACAGTAAAACATTAAATTCAATTTCTCTTTCAATAATGAATATAAAATGCAGAAATGCCAGGTCAGTCGAAATACACCTCACCATTCCAAACCACTTCACAATTTAACTTCACTCTCCCAATAATGTCGGAGTTCTTCGCGATTATTGTGACAACGCAAAAAGCTCGCGAGACTTTACCCAGTAGAGAGAAAGCTAGGCGACCCCTCGCGGAACGCAGCCACGACATAAAGTGTTCACCCCAAGAGTCACTGCTACTGCGCCATATTACCTACACCTTAACCACTGCATTGGATGGTCGTGTTGATTAATGGACGCCTCGTCGCATGAGGTGCTCTGTGACGAAGCCATTTTTGCTAACAACGTCGCCAGCACACGAACAATCCATCAGCGTTAAAACACGAGCTTGTGTGCGTGGCTGACGCCTTCAGTGTGAAATTTCACGAGACGCAAGGGTCTTTTATGTGCCGTGAAAGAATGAAAGCCAAGCAGATGCGCTCCCATCAGTAATTCATTCGAATATACGCAGACAGAACAGCGACAACAATAGCAGCCTAAGGCTCTCGAAACATATCAAACATGGAAGCTTTCATTCATCTTGATGTATATAGTCTGCCATGTCGTCACAGTCACGCCTTTTGCGAGAGACAAGGTGACATTATAAACACTGCGAACACGAGCGAGTTGGCGCAATTCGCTTTAAGCCTCTTTAGGCAAATTGTGAGCCAAAATTTCTCAGACGACGATGAATCGAAAACCCTAAACTCTGGAAATTATTGTCAACAGTGGCGCATCTCGGGTTCATACTATTAGACGAAAGCTATAAACCAAAGCTTACCTGTCGCTGCCCTGAGGCGCTCCTTTTGGGTCCGTTACCTGTTCTTCTGCGATGCATTCGCCCGATAATAAACTTCTTCGCCGAAATGCTTCTTTACCGTCCATACTCCTTAGTATAGGCTTTGCGTTTTGAAACACTTAGCACGCCATGCGAAGGGGCGGAGAGGCTGTGGCATGTGCGGGTTCAGTGCGTCTGCGTTTCGGTGCACTCTCTGCTGAATGTAATTCTCGATATAGAATCATGACAACGCGCATGCACGCCTGCGAACATAAATTTCACACGACTAGGTGGTTCCGTTATCAGTCCCCACAATATGATGTTCTACATACGCCGACAACTGCGGTGTATTTCAACTAACAATGGCCAACCTTTTAAAACATGCACTTTACGAAGGTACAACCAGCTTAGCATGTGTTACTATCGCCATTTTTTAAATTACGTGACATGGAAATGCAGCAGATCCAACGCACTGTGGGAATTGGTGTCATGCGAAACAGCGAACGATAAAATTGCCTATGACGAATGTAATTATTTGGCGTTCAGCCAACTGTTACGAGTAGGATCAAGGCTTTTGTTCAAGCGCGTGCTCCTACTCATCCTCGGATGAAACTGGGGGTGTGTTGTTTCGATCAAAAATGTTGGTCTAGGTGGTCTCGAAAGCTGATTCCATAATCGTGCCTTGATGTACGCGGACTAAGTACTCCAGTTTTACAGCTGTATCAATTAAAAAAGCCTTACTAACTTGCAAAATAAATCGAGAGCAATGTTATGCAGCCGGCTGCTTTCCGTAAAGGGTTTCAGGGCTATCCACCACAGCGCTTCCATAGCCGTTACGCGCACCTTCCCAGCAGTAGCTTCCGCGTTCATGTTTTGTTTGCCACAGGCGTGGTTATAGCGTTAGACCGAATGCACGTGTTAAATGCAAAACACTTCTTGGCCAAATTGAAGAACTATCGATAGATAGTTAGATAGATAGATATTAGTATGATTGCACTTCACTCATATTATAAGCACAATTCACGTTACACAACCACCATCATCAGAACTGGCGGCCTAGAATGTTTATTTACTAGTGGTGTGTTACAAAACTCACTGCAGACAGCTAAATAGACAGCTACATAGCAGCGGCATCTTAAAATGACCTTGAAACGGTTTTGGCGATTTTGTACAAATGCATTCCGCCGATGTGCACGGATGTTTCTATCACTTGTACTTTCTGTCCGAACCAGAAGAGAAGCTCAGGGGAAGATGGATGCTTGAATCGATGAACAAATCGCAACATACGATTTAGAACAGGGAATGTCGCGGGAGCCAATGTTTCGACAAGAGGAGTTTTCTTCGTCAGGGCGGCAACTGCCTTCTCCAGCGTTCGTTTATGTACGCCTTTGCACACTCTCCCCCGTCCTCAGAAAGAGAGGAGAAGAGCAGCACGTGCGAACAATAACAAAAAAAACTGTAATTAAGAACTGTGTACTTTCTGTGTAATTCATTATGCACTATATTATAATATGTGACTTGTACTTCACTTTTTGATGCTAGCTTCTGAGCATCATTCCTGTATAATCCACCTTTTATAGCGGTTTTTGTATTACTTGTTTGTTTAACATGCTGTGCTTTTTACTTATCATTTTCTTTTGCCCCGATAATCTAAGTTTGTCTATACCTTTGGTTTATAAAATTTGTGCCAAGCCCCCCTTACTCAATGCCCATGTGGCCATGTAAGGTACTTTCAAATAAAAAAAATAAAGATCGCTCGGGTGCTTCTGATCATTAGCATAACAATATCAGTACTCCGCGTTAAGCATGTAATTTACTACAACGTTTTAAGTACGCACATCGCAAAATATCGACGTGACTCGGCACAAAGCGATTTCAGCCGCCCCTCCCTACGGAACATGCGATGGGTGCCACGAAGCGCAAGCCACGGGACGTCACAAGTACAGAAGGGCGAGCCAACGGTATCGTCGTGGCATCTGGCGGCGTCCACCGAGTCACCGGCGCTCTGTTACAGAGGTTAGCACTGCCGAGGCCGGCAGCCTCAGTAGAGATATCGCGGCGATATATTGCTACGGAGGGCTCGGCACAGCGGCTGAGGTGGGAGGCCCAGTCGTCGCTAGCGCGCACTCCGCCGCTGATCGAGTTGAGGAGGAACAGCAGTGGTGAGGAGAAAGGCGACAGAAATAAGCCTATAGCTGCCGTAACGTAATGTGCTCAGCTTTATTTATGGTGTGAATGATTTCACAATTGTGTTGCCTAATCAGACACACAATGTGAAAAAAAAAAAACGTTTCAGCGACCCTTTAAGGGCAACTCCGGCGATTTTTCAATGTTCACTGATCTCAATAAAATTATCAATATATGTTGTCCTCGGTACCGTAATAATATATGCCAAGTCAGGCGGACGTAGCTCATTTAGTTTTCCTGTAAATGAATTTTAAAAATTTTTAGGGGATTCTGACGCGAGCCAATCTGTTTTTTTGACGTCATCAGCATCACGCTGCCTAACCGAGCCATGGGGCCTTCAAAAGCAAAGTGGCGGTACTTCAGCGCTCAAATCGTCGCTGTCATGATCAGAAAATCTGGCGTAACTCCATATGTCGTCGGATGACCTCGCCACTGCCATTTCTATGGTGCCAGTTCCATATTTCTGGTGACGGGAAGGTTGCGACCTCACCGCGCACGCTTCACGAAGCATCTACCCGTTTCGGTTTCGGTTTGAAGAGGAGTTTCAGTTGCTTATTTAAAATTATTGGTGCGTTTCTGAGCAAACTGAACCACCATGGCGGTTACAGGACTATCAGTACCATTGGAAAACATTGATATCAGGACATGATGGAAGAAACGCCGGAGCTGGCCTTTAACTCCCATTCCGTTTCTCACGTAGACGGTAATATAGACAGCTTCGCTAAGACGTGTAGGGCTTTCTCTACTAATTACTACTGCTAGCAGCGGTATCGCCGCTAGCAACCCCTTGCAGTGGGTTCGAGCACTCCACGAGCAGAGAATGAGGTCGTCGCGTCCTCGCGCTCGCTATCTCAGCCATGCATCACCGCGTTGCCGCACGCTTCGGCCCGCGGCCCGACTCGAGGCAGGGCAGCGCGAACCGCCGCACGCGGCGAAAGAGGAGAACATTAGGCGCAACTCTCCGTGCATGGTGATTTAATAAAACACGTTAAATGAAGCAAATAATACAAGGCCGAATCAAGATCTAATATAAACGAAGGTTAACAATAACGAATAACAAAACGCGAGCACGATAACACAAACAAAAGACAGTAACAATGAACAACACGCGAACACGGAATAACACACAAAAATAACCATGCAAGGAAGGAGAGCCTAACCCGGCCAACGCACCCGCGACCGCGAGCCCTCAGAAAAGGAAAATAGAAGAAGAACATACAGACATGGGCGCCGGTCGCAGGTCGCCGCCGTGGTTGCTGGTGCTTGCAGAGGCACGCCATCCGACCGAAGGCCTGGTCGGCCGGAGGGTCACAAAAGTACGTGCGCACCTCTCCAAGCCACAGCAAGTTCTCTCAAACCAGAACGCGCGAAACGTTCGAGGAATTTCTCGCTGCCCAATGGCAGCCTATGTTAAAACCACATGGGGCAAACGGGCGGGCCGCCGCCCCGTCAAGCTGGGAAAGGGGGATGCGGAGACATTCCACGCTAAACATGGCGTCGAGCCGGACCCGGCCCCACATCCCTCACTCCTTAAAAGCCCCCCTAAATACACAATACCGACGGTGCCAATACAAAATAAAATCCGCGAACTACCCCAAAACCAAAACAAAAACAAGGAAACAAACGCGACAATATAACGCGACAAGTCTCTCAAATGTCCCATGAAGCTGGCGCGCCACGGCTTCTCTTCACGAACTCTGGACGCCGGCCGCAGCAGGTCTCACGTGCCGTCGACCCTGTCAACTTCCTGGCCGTACCAAGTGCCGCGACCACGGCTCCGTCCGCAGCCTCGCCGTCGACGCCGCTCCGGTCCGGACACGCAGACTTCAACCGCCAACTCAGCGCGGCAGAAAAACACAACAGAAACAACAGCAAAAACAGTCGCGCAGAACAAGAACGGAAAATCAAGTTAACTACGAACAATAAAACAACACGGCTAGAAATCGTTATCAAGGTAGCGAAAAATCAAAAACCCAAAAAGAAAGAAACGGTACGTAAACAGAAAGGGACACTTAGTAATTAACCTAGAATAGCGAAGAAAAGCTAGCAAAAGGGTAGAGAGAGAGAAAGAGAAAGACGTCTCTGTCAGGTTATCTCTCCGTCTGGAATCAGTCGGGCAGTAACCAATGTAAACGTGGTCTTCACTAGTGCGATGCCGCATGACCTTACACTAGCGGATAATCCTTCCACGAACGCACACTGCCCATCCGTGACACCAAACGAAACGGGAGATCCACTACGTGTTGCCTACGGAATGAACAGACGCGGAAGGGACGGCGACAGCTGAGCATTCACACTGCACCGTGCCAAATCGCAGAGCACAGTAACTTCAACAAAAGTCTTCTGCTCTGACGACTGGCTAGAATTACTGCAGGCGCGCGCAATCGCTCTCCTCTGCCCTCGGGGGGGGGGGGGGGGGGGGTGCCACTGTCGACGCGCGTGAACACGGCGCTAACCGCGAAGGTGGCATGATACTGTGGCCAAGCTCGTACAGACCGCGCAGAGTGAACCCCTTTCTCTCCCAGGCCACCGCTACACAAGCCGCTTCTAGCCCACAACCCGCGCTCGTCGCAAAACCAGACAACGATAGCGCGCGCGCGCCATGTGCAGTACCAGCACATTCAGGCGCCTCGCCTCCCGGAGGCGAAAAACAAAACCGCGAAAGAAACTATTTACATTATGTACACATGGGTCACTCTGCCGTCAACTACGTCGCTCTTCGGGCCAAACGAAAAAAAAAAAGCAAAAGAACAACAAACAAGAAAAACCAGATTCCTGAGGAGAGCCCAGTTAGGATGGACCCCCTCTTTCATCCTTTCCCCCCGACCGGCCGGCTGATTATCGCCACAATGGCCTCCTTCTCTCCCGCCGCGGGGACGCTGGAACGCTCTCCCCTTCTGCGTGCGCGAAGACACAGGTGCCCGAAGGGCTATTCAAGGAAGAAGGGTCTCCTTCTACTTCTTTGTTCGCCTCAGCGGCCTTTCCGCCATCTTTGCCTCCCTCGGTGCAAGTCGGCCATGTGCAACCGAACAGCGCCGTCAACTTTTAAAGAAAAGAGACTTTCGGCGACCCGGGCAAGAAATAGTGCGTCAGCTATTCTTTCACTGGTTCTGAATTTTGTGAGGAAAGGCGCGCACGACGCGAGGTCTAAAGAAAACCGTTGGACTCACCGACTTGAACGTCGCACGGGAGACAAGATGGTCAATCTCCCGGCCATGGCATGATGAAAGCCTTGGTCAGTCCAACGAGTTTCCGCCACCAAGAACGAACTGCTGAATCTCGGTGGCTACTTGCATCACGCCTTTCCTCGTCCACGCTTCGCCTCACACAACTTCGAAGCGGGTTACCAATCCGTTTGAGAAGTGACATTTGCCTCTCCTCACACCACGATACATCGACAGAGAAAAAGAAAGTACAGGCAAAGAAAGAGATACGCGCGATACACGGCAGAGACGGCCACGCTCAACCAAAGCGCATTTGATGCCGGGAACTGAACGCAACTTCCCCAGTCTGCCGACACCTGCTCGTCGTCTGAGCGACCAAGGGCAAGGCCCCTGGCCCCACTTACCTGGGCGCCAAAATGTCGGGGTTTCTCTACTAATTACTACTGCTAGCAGCGGTATCGCCGCTAGCAACCCCTTGCAGTGGGTTCGAGCACTCGACGAGCAGAGAATGAGGTCGTCGCGTCCGCGCGCTCGCTATCTCAGCCAAGCATCACCGCGTTGCCGCGCGCTTCGGCCCGCGGCCCGACTCGAGGCAGGGCAGCGCGAACCGCCGCACGCGGCGAAAGAGGAGAACATTAGGCTCAACTCTCCGTGCATGGTGATTTAATAAAACACGTTAAATGAAGCAAATAATACAAGGCCGAATCAAGATCTAATATAAACGAAGGTTAACAATAACGAATAACAAAACGCGAGCACGATAACACAAACAAAAGACAGTAACAATGAACAACACGCGAACACGGAATAACACACAAATATAACCATGCAAGGAAGGAGAGCCTAACCCGGCCAGCGCACCCGCGACCGCGAGCCCTCAGAAAAGGAAAATACAAGAAGAACATACAGACATGGGCGTCGGTCGCAGGTCGCCGCCGTGGTTGCTGGTGCTTGCAGAGGCACGCCATCCGACCGAAGGCCTGGTCGGCCGGAGGGTCACAAAAGTACGTGCGCACCTCTCCAAGCCAGAGCAAGTTTTCTCAAGTATCGCCAAAACCAGAACGCGCGAAACGTTCGAGGAATTTCTCGCTGCCCAATGGCAGCCTATGTTAAAACCACATGGGGCAAACGGGCGGGCCGACGCCCCGTCAAGCTGGGAAAGGGGGATGCGTAGACATTCCACGCTAAACATGGCGTCGAGCGGGACCCGGCCCCACAGACGATATACGAAGACAAAAGCGATGCAGGCTACATTGCTGTCCAAAGAATATGGCGGCTGATATGATTGCTTGAATATCAACAGAGCTCGCCGGCATGGTCGTCTACCCGCAAGTAGGCGCTTTCTGAAGTGCTTAATATGATCGACATGCCCCGCCCCGGTGGTCTAGTGGTTATGGCACTCGGTTGCTGATCCGAGGGTCGCGGGATCGAATCCCGGCGGCGGCGGCTGCATTTCGATGGAGGCGAAATGTTCAGGCCCGCGTGCTGTGCGATGTAAGCGCATGTTAAAGAAACGCAGGTGGTCGAAATTTCCGGAGACCTCCTCTACGGGGTCTCTCGTAATCAGAGCTGGTTTTGGGACTTTAAACCCCACAAGTCAATCAATCAATATGATCTACATGGAGTTTTTCGCAGACTGGAACACGAAAGAAGCAAAATGAGTGAAAACTGTGACCGTTTTCTTCATCTTTCTTTTGTCAACTCGAGATGGCGTCTCTTCGCCTAAACGCTATCCGGGCGCGTCCCATTACTCGGACTACAAGGACGCGACGCTGTCTTTGACTCTGTCAAGGCAGGCTGTTTACGATGCTGTCCAGAATTGGAACACAGCCTATACATACCGTGTGGGAGAAGCCGTTTGAGCCTAGTGGAAAGGTGCATGCTTGGAAGCTCGGGGTCCTTGATTTGATGCGCCCCTACTGCTTGGTTGGTTGCGTCTCTGCCTCTGTGCTTGCGTCTTATCAAACGGTCCGCCTTCCTTATTTTACAGCGTAACCTGTTATGAGATCACAACATGCGCCGTTTTTGGCGCCGTAGTTGTGCCACGCCGCCGCCACCGGTGTCCTATCGAGTTAATTTAAGAAAAAAAAAATAACCAGGACTGAGAATGATTCGAATCAACGCCTTCGGCGTGGCAGTCGAGTATTCTACATCTGAGCTACTCCTGTTTTTTTAATGATAACTGAGGTAACCCTATGTTTGGAAAACAATCGCTAAAAGAGAAACAGGTATGAAGCCTGCCGAGGAGTCGCATTAAAAAAATGTGGTTGCTCCCTCTGTCATAGGAATCCGTATAACAGGAAAGTAGAACCTGTCTGCGCGAAGTTGTGAAATGCATAAGCGGCAGTGTGGCGAACGGGAGATTGCTTGGGTGCTGTGAACATGTGAACGCGTTACATGTGGACATCAGCGGCACTTCGACACGGAACAGGGATCCTCCACAGTTGCACACGAGGGAAAGTCCTCGAGCTACTCGCATAGCTCCGGAAACACTGAATTGTACGCGCCAGAGCTCTGCGCAAACCTACCGTAAACGACGAGCGTCTGCTGACACTTCGCAAGCGCACAGCCGGACTCGAGCGCGGAGGGCGGACTCGATTGTTGTTGTTTTGTGGGTTTTTGCGTCCCAAAACCAGTTCTGATTATGACAGACGCCGCAGTGGCGGGCTCCGGAAATGTCAACCACCTGGGGTTCTTTAACGTGCACTGTCATCGCACTGCTGCACACGGGTCTCAACATTTCGCCTCCATGGAAATGCAGCCGCCGGGGCCGGGATTCGATCCCGCGACCCTCGGATCAGCAGCCGAGTACCTTGGCCACTAGACCACCGTGGCGGAGCAAGGGAGGAGTCGAGTACGGCCGTGGTAAGCGAAACCGAACTAGTTGCCAGCAGATCGTTTTGTGAGAGCGCAGCCCACTCCGACGAAATGCCAATCATTTGCTTATCGACGGCCGTCCTTGCGTTCCTGGAGCAGTGCGCGTCGCAACTCAACACAGCTGGCCATGCAGGAGTAATTTTGCAGCGCCCGCTATCACACTATGCCCAAAGGACGTACCGTCGCGAAGCCTTGATGTCCTTGACGCCGCACGCCCCTAATGTCCGGTGCGGTCGAGGCGCGAAGACTACAGAAGCGCTGACTACCGGTGAAAATTCGCGCAATAGTTTGGTTTCCCCTGTCCATCGTTCATTGATGGCGGTACCACAGCAGCGAACCTAAGTGATCCAAGCTTGCAGTTTAAGGGACGCGATGTTAATTTAAGAGGAATTTTCCTTGTTAAGCGGTGTAGTGGGCTACACTAAACACCTTTTCTTTAACCGAACTCCGTTAAATGCAACTCGTAAAACGCTATTGTGAACATGTAAAACCAACAGTTTACACGTGAACATGTAAACTGTTGCCCCTGTGACCAATGTTGCGGTGGCGTGTTGGTAGAGCATCCAGCACCTCTTCTCGAATACCCGGTCAATGTGGGTTCGAGTCCGCTGGGGAGATCTTTCTCATTGTGAATGTAAGTTCATTTTTTAAACATCCACATCCGTTACGGATATACCCCAGGCATAAAGCACGTTCGTGTTAAAATGTAATCTTTCGTGGAAGAATAACCATAGGCCACAACACGTCGCAGAAAGTGGATTGCATAATAAGTTCGAGGAATAACTTGAAAGAACATAGGGACGAATGCTTTGTAGCTCTGCACGTATTACTGAGGCGTCATCATTATAAAACAATCTTCAACGTTTCCGTCATCATTATTACGAATGGCTGCCTTGTCAAGCAGTCTTGTCGTATTGTGCCATGCGTCACGCGGCGGTCGACGTGTGCAGTGCCGACAGCAACCTGCCGTGGTTCTTCGATATACCTCATGGCACGACCAAGTGGCCAGATGCAAAGCGTTTGCAATGGCCTCTAAGAAGGTCGCTCCTCCAGCTTACGCTGTCACTGTGCTGCGATTCCGCGCAGGCCTGGGGATTTTTTATGTGCGTTCGATGTCTATTTTAGTTGATCGTTGCATTACATAGGCTGCATAAACGTCGAGCACATGTGGCGCATCCGCGCATACCACCGTTGTATACACTACGGGTATGAGCCATACGTGATTGCAGCGTCCTTTTAATCTTGACGTATGTGCGAGTGTATCATTTTGGTTTGTAAAGATCAGTCATACATGTGTAAACTACCATGCGAATATGGGTTATATAGGGCGAACGAGACGACCCAGGTGAGCATGATGATTTCTGAGCAAGTACATGAACTTTATGGCTAGCTGTACACAACTTCAATGAAGCAATGTTAAACATTTAGCCTGCTTCTGCTGTGGCAGACAAAAAATTCTGTTCAATTTCGTGTCCGTTGGCCTTATTGGTGTCCTACGTGAATACGACTTAAATGCCTTCCGTGCCGCCATGATGGTCTAGTCGCTATGGCACGCGGCTGCTGTACGAAGGCCACGGGAATGAATCCGGGCCGCTTCTCCCTTGCATTGGGAGATGTCGGTGAACGTTAAGAAACCGTCAGGTAGTGGAAATTTTCGGAGCCCTACGGCGTCTGTCATAATCATATCGCGGTTTGGGACGTAAGACCCCAGAAACCCGTCACCCGCTCGCCGTCGCTCTCTCGTATTCCTATAGCCGCGCTATGATCGTGGAAATGTACACGGCTCAGTTATTTGAGCTGAAGCTGCGCTTTCATCCTTACGTTTTTACTGTAACAGTCTTGACTCACCTATCCATGGCAATGTTGTGACGTTTGATCGACACTAGTGCTTACGCCTTTGTCTTGATTGCAAGTTTTAAGCGTAGCATGGTCCCGCGACCCCTCCCATGACCAGTGTCGTGCGAGTCGCGGACGAGGGCACAGCTCTTTTGCCGTTGCTACGTGTACAATTCCATATGCATTTGGCGATTCAGAAATGGCATTCCGTTTCTACCATCGTTGCGAGCTGTACTCATTGCCACCTACCCTGACCTCGGGGGTGCTGCGTCACTGCACTCCGCCTTGAATTGATGCTGCGATCTGATCAACTTACCAACCTCCGAGCCAATAGCAATGCAGCCACTTTCTACACCTGCCATTGAAGGCGTTGACGTACATCGATGTAAGTTTACCAGCTGTTGAAGACGGCAAGTATCACGGCATGTGTTTCATCGATTTACTTGTTTCAAACAGCGCTGCCTACGTTGCGCGTGATTAAGCCGGACACAACGCACAACCGCTACAGCCTCTAGAGCCAACGATGACAATATCGTCGAAAAACATTGGCTGCTTCGGGTGTTGCACGTAGTATCGTGTGCATAAATGTCTTGCAATTTTAGGTATGGAGTGACCGACCAAAGGTGTCATAATGACGACACCGTTAAGCGCCATGGCGTAGGAGGCTTGACAGATAGATAGATAGATAGATAGATAGATAGATAGATAGATAGATAGATAGATAGATAGATAGATAGATAGATAGATAGATAGATAGATAGATAGATCTTGGCAGAGATAGCCTGGCACAGGGACTGAAATCCTCCAGGAAATGTTTCGCATTAAAAACATTGAGGATATTCGTGCGAAAATGGAAGATAGACAAGCTGTAGATTTAAGGAGGGATGCTTCTTGAAGGTGGTGCTGCTATCGATCGCAGGTGACGTGGACGAAAAATCACGAAGTATCGTCGCACAATCGCACTTCCTCCTCCTCCTTCTCTCTCAGCCGATCTTCCGCTGCTTTCATTTGCCTCGTTCTTTATCTGCCTTAATATATATATATATATATATATATATATATATATATATATATATATATATATATATATAATGTAAAGAAGCATTGGAACCACTCGCAGGGGAGTCACTCGCAGACATAGCATTGAGCGCTCTGGAAGTACCACAGTGTCACCGAACCCGTGCTATGATGTACGGGACGCGATCGCCGGAAATAATTCCAAGAACGAACGTCTTGTTTCCCCGAAAAAGATCCCACGAAAGCTTGGACAATAAGATTCTTGGTCCCCTTTAGCACACTAGCAAAACGCGAGCAAAGACCGAGTCAGAGCCTAGGGTGATCAAACAAAACAAATATATTCTCATCAAATAGGCAGTCACACAGAACGTACGCGAACACGGCTTTTATAAACTCACAGATGGGTCGCAAAGTTACTCAATGCCAGCCAACACCAACAAGCTCATGCACTGCAACAAAGAACAAAACACAAAAGAGTCCTACTCACCAAGACACTCGGTGTCTACTCACCAAGACACCAAGACACAACTGCAGTTTGCATGCATCTCTATGGGACAGCGCCATCTATTGTATGCTACGGGAGACGCTACTGGCTACGGCAGATGGACAATACCGGGCGGGCCGCAGGTGATGCCATTAAGGAGCTTCGCCCCTAATAATCCTAAAGCACGCATATTAGCTACAAGTGGCCCCACAGCCATTTTAAGTGCCACTACTTCCGAGAAATTGGGAATTTTTACAGAAGCATAGACCATAGCCAACATCTTTTGTCGAAGTTGCGCAATGACGTAATGCAAGTTCCCTTTACAGAAACAAAATTGACATCGCTGAATACGAAAATTGTTTCTCACGATTTCAAATTACAGGCTATCGGCTAAATCGCGCCTTGTGTTTGTCGCACTTTTTTAGCCCTTAAAGGAGTAACTACATCACAGCTGACGTAAGGGCATGTCACAGTCTGCCCATATTTTGAGCAAACTTATTTTAGAGGAAAGTAGAACGTAGGTCTCAGTAATGTTCTATAATTCAGTACACGTTATAGAAGAAGGAGAAAGACCTTAATTCATGATTTCTCTAACGTCGTTCTGGCAGCACTAACACGTAACGAATATTAATAACCCCTGAACGATGTGGGCAGCCTTGATACGTCCCGATAACGATAGGTGCACATGCGCCTATACCTGAAATTCGACATGTTCAGCCACCAATGAAGCGCTGGGCGTGCAGGGTGGGCACCGGCGGAGGGGGGGTTACAAGCACTGTACAAAGGAAAAGGCCAACAATAGCTAATGACGGAAGGTGCGAGTGGGATTCCTGCCATGCAGTTTGGGATTCATTATTGCGAGCAGTAATCCGAAAATTATTTGGAAACTTCTCATTCAATCGTATTTCATCGAGCTGGGGGAACGCTCTTCACCCGAATATGTCATCACTACTTGCGACAGCACTACGTTATTCTAGCTGCCTACCTAGGCCACCAAACTTAGTGTGGGATACATGTCGTTCCACCTCCATCTCCTTAGAGAAATTAAACGAGAACTGTTAAACCTTTCCTTAAAAGAACACTAGCATGTATTGTTTTCGTGGAGTTTATGCGGACACAGGACGCGCACTTCGGAAACCAAACGTTATTTAATGCAGCACGAACTCTTCCCAAGAGCTGCACTGGCCTTAGAGCCACGCGTGACTTCTTTGCTTCCTTTCTTCTTTCTTACTTTTCTAGATGCTGCTTATGCCCTAAAAATCCTCGCTCTTACTCGCACATCAAAAGCGTTGCACACATAACTTGTACAAGCCTAAACTGCATGATTTTGGAGGATTTCTATTTTTCTGAGATTTTTGTTTCGTTCGTTTAGAAACATGTGTGTCCCTTGTTTTACTATTTGCGACTGCATTCTTGTAGTTCTAGAGCTCATATAGAGAGCTCACAACTAATTCCAGTTGCTTTTATTGGGTGGTCTGCTTTGCTTTGCTTTGTGGGGTTTAACGTCCCAAAACCATCTCTGATTATGACAGACGCCGTAGTGGAGGGCTCCGGAAACTTCTACCACCTGGGGTTCTTTAACGTGAACTGACATCGCACAGCACACGGGCCTCGACACTTCGCCTCCATCGAAATGCAGCCGCTGCAGCCGGGATTCGATCCCGCGACACTCGGATCAGCAGCCGAGTACAACAGCCACTAGACCACCGTGGCGGGGCTTTTATTGGGTGGGATAGCTGGCTTTTCCAGAGCATTATGGTAGGGGCGCTTCAAACTAAAAAATGGTGCGTTATGAAATCTACCTGATGCTCTGGAGGCATCGTGTGTTCTACACATAGCCCGAAATTTATGGAGGAAAAGGGGAGTTTGGTAAGGCCGTCAAATTTCACGCACTGAATTGCACTAATGTTAACAGAAAACTAGTGGTAGTCCAAATTGGGATTCTCCGGTGGTCACGCGAATAACCCTGTGTGCATATTTGTGAAGTTTGTGGTGCTCAGTGGCTACCTACACGAAGGGCGACCGCACCAGTACTATTGAGGCCAGCAGCTCAGAGCATTATCAGGAAAGTCACCGCAGCCCATGAAAAAGAAAAGTTTTGAATACCGAGCCATAAATTGGCTTGTGATATAGCAGCCTCACAGTCTGACCAAGCGAAAATACAGGGTGTTTTTTTTTTAGTTCCAACACATTTTGAAAACTAGAAGAACATAAATCGCGGGAATGTCTTGTGTACCATTCGAGTATACGGATTGGCGGCCTCTAGATACAGAACAATTTCCGCACTTGTATGCTTAGTTAGCGAAATTACGCTAATTAACTTTTTAAATGTTCAGTAATTGGTGGCTACAGCAAATGAGTACTTTGAAGCCCGTCCTCGACGCTACCTATCCCAATGATCAATTTTTGGATATCCCGCGACCCCTCCCATGACCAGTGTCGTGCGAGTCGCGGACGAGGGCACAGCTCTTTTGCCGTTGCTACGTGTACAATTCCATATGCATTTGGCGATTCAGAAATGGCATTCCGTTTCTACCATCGTTGCGAGCTGTACTCATTGCCACCAACCCTGACCTCAGTGGTGCTGCGCCACTGCACTCCGCCTTGAATTGCTGCAGCAATCTGACCAACTTACCAACCTCCGAGCCACTAGAAATGCAGCCACTTTCTACACCTGCCATTGAAGGCGTTGACGTACATCGATGTAAGTTTACCAGCTGTTGAAGACGGCAAGTATTACGGCATGTGTTTCATCGATTTACTTGTTTCAAACAGCGCTGCCTACGTTGCGCGTGATTAAGCTGGAGACAACGCACAACCGCTACAGCCTCTAGAGCCAACGATGACAATATCGTCGAAAAACATTGGCTGCTTCGGGTGTTGCACGTAGTATCGTGTGCATAAATGTCTTGCAATTTTAGGTATGGAGTGACGGACCAAAGGTGTCATAATGACGACACCGTTAAGCGCCATGGCGTAGTAGGCTTGACAGATAGATAGATAGATAGATAGATAGATAGATAGATAGATAGATAGATAGATAGATAGATAGATAGATCTTGGCAGAGATAGCCTGGCACAGGGACTGAAATCCTCCAGGAAATGTTTCGCATTAAAAACATTGAGGATATTCGTGCGAAAATGGAAGATAGACAAGCTGTAGATTTAAGGAGGGATGCTTCTTGAAGGTGGTGCTGCTATCGATCGCAGGTGACGTGGACGAAAAATCACGAAGTATCGTCGCACAGTCGGACTTCCTCCTCCTCCTTCTCTCTCAGCCGATCTTCCGCTGCTTTCCCTTGCCTCGTTCTTTATCTCCCTTAATATATATATATATATATATATATATATATATATATATATATATATATATATATATATATATATAGTGGACTATATATATATATATAGTGGACGAAGAAAGAGCGTCTGTGACGTCGATGTCTCCGCCTCCCCGGATTTCGTCACTCGCCCGCGGCGCCCGACGTTGCAGATAACAAGGAGATAACGCAAGCTACTTGTGCGGCCGAAGCGGCGGTGATCACGGTCGAGTGGCGAGTGACGAAAGCCGTGGGGGCGGCAACATCGACGTCACAGACGCTCTTTTTCCGTGCACTTTCGGTTTCAAGGAGCCTGCCACGGGGATCGAATTGTTCGGTAAGCTCCGACATGCTCTCCGCTATTCAAAATTTAATCGTTGGAATAGGTAGCGTCGAGGACGGGCTCCAAAGTACGCATTTGCTGTAGCCACCAATTACTGATCATTAATAAAGTTAATTAACGTAATTTCGTTAATTTTGCATATAAGTGCGGAAATTGTTCTGTATCTAGAGGCCGCCACTCCATATACACGAATGGTACATAAAACATTCTCGTGATTTATGTTTTTCTAATTTCAAAATTGTGTTGCAATTAAAAAAAGCACCCTGTATGTGCCACCGTGCCTTCAATGTCGTTGAAGCTTAACAGCAGCTCTTATCTAACAAAGCTCACCAAGATAGGGCCAACGCCATGAGCGAGTCATCCTGTGAATTTTCATTTCTTGTGCTCGGTGGTGGCTCTTCCTCGTCAAAAGCAGAAGGGATGCTTCCATCGTGTTCTTCCGCGGCGTCTGATGCTTCTGCCGAGATGGGCTCGCAAGGTGTGCTCCGAGCAGCGCATGCGTATTTTCGGCTAAGAAAAACAAAGGGAACCTATTTAGCACGTGAACTACCATTATGGCTATGGTGAATTGAGAAAAAGAAGGGCTGTATTTCTCACGACAAATTGTTCACTGATTGTGCGCCATGAAGCATGCCTCAGGGTCTGAATGTTCCTTTTTGGAAACAGATGATGAAGCTTGCGATATACCTCAAGAATCAGCCATCACGTCAACAACCAAGTTATTTATATTCGCCGTACTTCGTGCGCCTCGACGTGGATGGAATGACATAAGTATAAATTCAACAAGAAGAAAAGAAAATAGGCTTGTCCGAACTGGGAATTGTGGAACGTCAGCATTGCCGGACCTCTAGTGGACGGCCAGAATTTAACGCGCACCATTCGTCATACTTCTGAGCTGACGACGTAGCTTAAGGGTTATTTATACATGGTATCCGCAATTTTCAAATTGCGCCACAATTGTGTATGTCATCGTAAGGCTTCATGAGTCCGCTAAAAGACTAAAGGCTGCGAAAACACTACAGCTGCCCAAATATGTGCGCTCGGAGAACCAAAGCAGGGCAGTGAATTTGGCTTATCGGACGCCGAAAAACTTTTGGCCCAGTTCGTGCAATGCAGAGTGTCATGGTTCCAGCCTATCAGCTCCATAGGATAACGTTGAATAATGAATGCAATGTCGCTTGTAGCATTTGGTAACGGGGGTATTTATCCCCGGCAACATCTCCAGCTAGAGAACGATCCGCCGTCATTGTGGTGCTGTCAAAATATCAGCGAATGTGCATGGCTGAGATATTTATTGTTAAATTTGGGAGACACGCGCAGCGTTCGTTTTGTGCTGTGAAACAGGGAAGTCAAAGAGATGCGTGCTCGCGCTTAGGTTATACGAATATACGCAGATAGTGTGGCTTTGAGACAGCAAGACTAAATATCCAGATCCCTTCCAACGCAGCTATGTTCTTTCTTACCACATTTCTTTCCGATGACCTCGCGGACTCACACACGTGCGTCGAGGCGGACCGTTGAACGCGCCTGGAATGGTGCTACCATCTAGGAGAGTCAAAGTGAAGCTTTGCTGTGATTCACTTCGCCTCTGCTGGGTGGCGGCACCGTTCCGGGAAATATGTGCCTGGATGCGCGCCGGTGAGCCGGAGGAGAGCGTCACAGAACAATGTGGTATAAGAAAGAATATAAGGCGCGTTCGTACGGCTTCGAGCACGTGCGACTTTAGCGCAATGGTAGCGCACCGTCGGCTTCTCTGCATGGTGCGGGCGGTTGTCGGTTCGATTCCCAGCGAATGAACGGCAGTTCTTTTCTGAGTGTTTTTTTTTTCTTTGTTATTTCGCCGCGCAATATGCGTTACGGTAGCGACGTATACCGCAGCATAAAATACTTTCGTGTTGAAAGTTTTCTTCCTAACGTCACAAGGGCGAAGTGTCCGCCACAATTTCAGCACTGAAACGTTACAATTATTTTGTCCTTCAATAGTGAAAATAAAATAAAAATTATGAGGTCATCATTTTAAACCACTTCACTATATACGTCGCGGATAACAAGGAGATAACGCAAGCTAATGCGCGGCCGAAGCGGCGGTGACCACGGGCGAGTGGCGACTATATACTTCACTATATACATTAAAGCGACACTAAGTCCCTTTAATATCTGAGTCTTCGTGCTTGCTTGTGACAGCGCGCAATACCCTCGCGAGAAAGTACTCATCGGAGACAAGGCAAAGCGTCGCTTCGCGGAAGTCGGGCATGAGCTCGCGCGTATGCCTTGATAATCACCGCCACTGTGTCTTATTAACTGGGGCTTTAACCGCAACATAGGATGACAGCGTTGACCAATGAATTCCCTGTGGCATATGTACTTTGTATCGAAGCTCCTTATCGCTGGGAACGTCGCCGCACGCGAAACATCTGCCGGCGTTAAGACATGAGCGTGTTTGGGTGGCTGACTTGTTAAGTGTCAAATTTCAGGAGACAAACTGGACGTCTATATGTTGTCATACAAGTGAAGCCTAGCAGACACGCTCTCATGCTTAATTCATTCAAATATACGCAGACAGGACAGCGGCAACAAAAGTGGCCTTAGCCTCTCAATACATTATATCCTGCACCTGGCAGCTTTTCTTAACGCTGATTTACATAGGCAGGTTCTCATGGCCACGCCTTCTGTGACAGACATGGTGACATTATAAACGATATGAACACGCGCGAATTTGGCGCAACTTGCTTTAAGCCACTTCAAAAAAACTCTGAGCTCTCAGTTTCTCAGAAGAGACGACACGCCCAGCCTACTTGACAAGGGACGCATGCAAACGAGGTCGAGTGTGGTTAGGTCGACTCGACACTTCAACTGGTCGCCGAACAGGTTCCCTACCAGGCAGACGTGCATCGCATGGGCTCCGCTGATTTCACTAATTGCGCCGGGTTAATTGACTTTAATCGACTGGATTTCAACTCCACCGTGTCCGTGAACATCTCTGGACTCTGTTGACACCATTTTTTGGCCCGGTTTACCAAGTGAGTTCCGAATTTCCGCCGTTTACCGGTGAGCGCGGAGCTAAACCTACTTGGCCTCGCCTAGGCTTAGCTCGAGTACGGCCGCGGCGCACAGCTGCGTCGGCCGCCCGGAGGCGCCGGCACCCTCGGCGCCCGCCGTGCTCGGCTCCCCGACTCCGAAGATGGCCTCGGCATCATCACAACTCAACGCTGCAGTGACCCACAACCGTTTTGCGGCCCTCGCCATGGAAGACATGGAACTTGGCGCCGACGAGAGCAACAACACCACCGCGCCGTCGAGGACGACGGAGGTACTCAGCAACGCTGGCCGCACCGCCGTTGCGGTCCAAGGCAGCGACTTGAACCCGAGAGACACCGCTGGCTGGAAATTTACTGCAACGAAGCAAGTAAGTCAAATTCAACTCCAGCCTCAGGCTAGCAAGGACACTCAAAACAAGTCAACCTCGCAATTCAGCGAAAGTCAGGCAAAGAAGATCGTAGCAAGGGTTACCAAATCGTCGCGTCTACCGGTAAACTTACCGAAAGAGGAGCAGAAAATCATTATGAGACCAAGAGGAGGGCTCTGCCTCGCAAGGCTCGAGGTCGACGTCGTCCTATCAGCGGTAATTACAGCAGCGAGCGTTGCCAAAACCGAGGCCATGGAAGACACCATTTGCACGAATCCTACGCAAAATATCATCGTGGTAAGCACACCAGACGAAGAGCGGGCAAACAAGTATGCAACCGTGCGCTCCCTGTTCATCGGGGGCAAAAACTACGAAACGTACGCCTACCGCACCGCCCCGCACGGAACGGCAAAAGGGGTTATCAGAGGCATAGCGCTAGACGCTACAGACGAAGAAATACAGAATGGCATTGTGCACCCAGCCAATTTCAAGGAACCAAGGTTCCGAGAAGTGTCAAGTACGGCCCGTGCAGAGTTCCCTGCGGACTCTACAAGCAACATTGCGATGTATGTAGAACGTGTGGGAGGGTTGGACATCGTGCCGATGTGTGTCCCACGCCGGAGACCAAGATTTGTTTCGCGTGCGGCGCACTGAATCCAGCACCCGATCACGCCGGGCAATGCAAGCCATGTTGCAAGCTATGCGGCGGAGCGCATGCCACGGGAACGGAGGGCTGCACACGCAAATATAAGGTGCCCTTTGTCGTCACCCAGCGCAGATGGGAGAAAAAGAACAATGAAAGATCAACACTATCACAAGCGGACTTCCCGGACTTGCCCCCGCCTTCGCGAGGACAATGGAAAGAACAACAAGAAAAGCAGGGCGAAAGGCCTGGAATTCAGAGAGGGCGGAGCCTTTCGAGGAAAAGAGATAAAAGCCGAGGCCGCTCTGCGAGCCGGGGAACTACCACACAAGAGAAGATTAACTTCAACCAGGGAAGGCAACCACCAGCGCGGCAGCTCAACTGGGCCCAAGCCACAAGACACCAAGAAATGGCTCACACTAACTCTGCACAAGACCAAATCAACAGAGCGCTGCGGCAAGAGAACAAGCAGCTGAAGAGGAGCTTGGCCGAACTGAACGCCAGGCTTAACTCGTTCATCAATGCGCAGAACAGTCAAGCACCGAAACCAAGGGGGCACTCATCCCAGCAGCCAAAGGTACAGGAAGCAGCCCCGCAACCCCCGGCACCGAACCCACCGGTACCCGAGGAAGAAAAGGACAACATCGAAATGGAAGAGCAACCATGCGCGGAAAATAACACCGAACCCGAAACGGGAGAGGCAGACAGGTCTTGCGGACCGGCACCAAAGAGAAGGGCACTCGAGGGAGCCCGAGAAAGGCGAATCAACATGAGACTGGACAGACTCGAGGAAAGGAGGCGAAAATAGACCGCCTGGACCAGAGGGTCGGCGCACTCGAGCAAAGACTCGGAGCACTTGAGCAGAAGGTAGACACGCTTGAGCGAAAGGTTGACGCACTCGACCGCGAGATCGACATGATCATCCAAGCACTCGTTGCAGCAAGAATTATCCCACAACCAGCACTGAACCTAACAACCCATAATGGATAACGCACCAAAGAAATATCAAGGCAACCACCAAGCACGGAAACAACAAAGCGGGACACTCACAATATGGCAGTGGAACGCTGATGGCTTTCAAAAGAAGGCACAGCTCCAACAATACATCCTACAAGCAGAAGACGCACCGGACGTCATCATCGTACAAAAGACACTCTGCAGCGAAACACCAACACTATCAGGGTACAGATCATTTGCGAACCCCCCCCCCCCCCCCTAGCGCCCAGGAAACGGGAACAAAGAAGGGAAGGGGAGTCTGCACCCTGGTGAAGAAAGGACTTAACGTAGTAGAACACGATCTCATGCCACGGAGTGCTATCGAACACGTGGCAACTGAGATCGTGGTCGGTAAACGCAAGAAGCGCACGAGCATCATGATAGTTAATCTATACAGTAACCCAAGACAACGCAAGCAAAAGTTCAAGGCACTCATCCAGAAGACGAAGCAGATCGCGGGGGATAACATCAACATCATCGCGGGAGACTTCAACGCGCAACACAAGCTCTGGGGTTACCCCGAAATCAACGAAAAACGAAAACACCTGCTGGACGACATGACAGAAATGGGCTACCAACTAATTAATGATTTGAAGACCACAACACGGAACGCACTAACGTCAACGCAACGGGACAGAAACCCGGACCTGACTTTTCTGGGCGAAACTACAAGACCACTCAGGGCGAAATGGAGGAATACCGAAGAAACACTTGGAAGTGATCACAAGATCCTCGAGATAGTGATCCCCTTTCGAGGCAACATCAAAGAAAGCAGACAACAACACATCGTGGACTGGCATGACTACAGACAGAAACTAGAAGCCAACGGCCCGGAAACCATAGAAGACATCGAGGCGTGGGCAAACCTGCTCAACGGCACGATCCAGAGCGCAACGCAAACGGTTAATGCCGAGGCAGAAGGCGTGCAAATCGATAGCCGCCTAGTCCACCTAATGGAGGCCCGAAACTCACTCAAAAAGCGCTGGAAACAACAACGCCATAACAGGAAACTGAGGAAAAGAATCGCACAACTCAACGTGGAAATCGAAAAACACAGCAAGGTGGTCTGCCGGCAGCAGTGGCACGCCGTGTGCCAAGAAGCAGACGGTCAGCTGCACAAGGGCAAGACCTGGAAATTACTACGGCAGCTGTTGGACGAACAACACACCAAGGGAACGCAACAATACATCCTCAACAGAACCCTACACAAGGCAGTCACGGAAATGGGAGAAGAAGAGGTAAAGAAACGCCTCAACACCAAATACCTCGCGGAGACACCGACGGATCCGTTGCCGATATACACCGGCACGGACAACGCACCCCTGGACAAGGATATCGAAGAATGGGAAGTGCGTGCAGTGCTCCAATCGATCAACTGCAAGTCGGCGCCCGGGATAGACCAGATCACTAACAAAGCACTACGAAATCTAAGTGATACGACAATATCCGCCCTCACTAAATATTTCAACCGGTGCTGGAGAGACGGAAAACTACCGCAGCAGTGGAAGACCGCCAAAGCGGTCCTAATCCCAAAGCCAAACAAGCCACCGGGTATCGAAAACTTGAGGCCAATATCCCTCACGTCATGCGTCGGGAAGCTACTAGAACATGTCTTGCTGAATCGGTGGCAGCAATACTTGGAAGAAAACAACATATACCCGGACACCATGCTCGGTTTCCGGGCCAAACTCTGCACACAGGACGCAATGCTTCTATGCTTCTGCTCAAGCACGAAGTAATGGACAGCAAGACCAAGGACAACACGGCAGTGCTGGGGCTGGACCTGCAGGGCGCGTTTGATAACGTGCACCACTCGGCCATCCTCAAACAAGTGTCCCACCTTAACATGGGAACAAGATCCTTCAACTACATCAAAGACTTTCTGACGGATCGCACAGTACAAGTGATAGCAGGGGACCTGCAGCTCCCACCCAAACAACTCGGGAGCACAGGCACGCCACAAGGATCAGTGATATCCCCGCTGCTATTCAACCTTGTAATGATCGGGGTTGCCAACAAGCTCAACACCATACAGAACGTCAAATACACCATATATGCGGATGATATTACGATCTGGAAAACGCAAGGCAGCGACGGACAACTCGAGGCGGCGTTACAAGAAGCGGTGTCAGCAGTCGAAGATTACCTACAACACACGGGACTGAAATGCTCACCGGCAAAATCGGAATTGATGTTAATCACCCCACGAGGCAAGCGCGTCAAGGAGCAACCCGTAAACATCACAATCAGGACGGGCGATGGAGGAGAAATCCCCAAAGTTAAAGCACTTAAAGTTCTGGGCCTCCGGCTCAGGGACAAGGGCAGCAACGAAAAGACCCTAGTGAATGAATTACAAACGAAGATAGTACGAGCCGTCCGGATCATCAACAAGGTTGCCACAAGACAACAAGACATGAAAGAAGACAGCCTGCTGCGGTTAACACAGTCCTTTGTGATTAGCCACGTTGCCTACGTGGCGTCCTATCACAACTGGCGGGCGGACGAAAAGGAGACAATTGACGCTGCCATCCGCAAGGCATACAAGAGCGCCATAGGGCTATACCATCACACAAGCACGGAGCACATGCTCGCTTTGGGCGTACACAATACGCTCGAAGAGATCATGGAGGCCCAACGAACAGCGCAGTACCGTCGCCTAGCTCAAACCAGAACGGGGAGAGCCATCCTGAACAGGATAGGCATGGAAATACCACATACCTCACCGAGGGAAGCGGCCGCCTTACCCCAAGACGTGATGCGCAAGATCCGGATACCACCTGCACCAAGACACATGCACCCGCAGAATGACCAAGAACGAAGAACGGCAAGAGCGGTGGCACTAACAAAGAGCCATCGCAACGATCCACACGCCTACAACGTGGACGTGGCCAAATACCACAACGTGAAGAACGCCTATACGGCGGCGGTCCTCAGAGCAAGTACCGGGGAACTTGTCTCCGCAGGAAGCATACGGTGCAGAACACCAGCGCAGGCGGAAGAATACGCCATTGCACTGGCAATGCACGCAACAGACTGTCGCACGATAATAACCCAGGCAGCACAACAACATTGGACCGACCTTCGCGCAACGTTGGAAAACATTGGATACAATATTGGAACTACATTGGATTTCGGGTCCCATGCTACACTTTTGACTAGATTAGTCCAATGTTGGATACCAGTCGTATAACGTTGGAAAAATTGGGAAAGAATGGCTTTGGCCAACATTGTCCATCGTTTGTATTTTCAATATTGGTAAGCTTGTATAAACAATGGAAGCTCTAACCGTTCTTTCCAGCCTTTATTGATGGCTGTCCATCATTTTTTGCCAGCATTCATCGTTGGATGAGGCAGCGTTTCTTGCCAGCCTCCTTTATTGGCTGATTCTATATTTTCCCCACCTTTTTTATTGGCTATCATGCATGCGCTTAAATTTGTTTTGCCGAGGCGTCTGGCTCTAGGCAAAAAGCTAGAATATCTAGTAAATTATGGGAGTAACAATAGCTTTATTTCGTCCTTAGTATGCATGTATGTATTGCCAGCTTGGGCAATGAATTTGGTTATGTTCACGATTCGTGGTTATGACGATAGCATAAAACAGACATAAATGGTCTACGCACTCGTATGTTAATGGCGAAAGGTATCTTTCGAACACATACACACATACAAATAAGCAAAATGTCTTCTTTGTGACACATTTTATTCGTGAGTATAACAGACATGAGAAGGGATTGAAAAGAAAGGTCTGATAAAATCAACAAATCAATATTCACTCTAAGTTTGAAGTCCATTGTACATGATCAGCCTCGAGAAAACTAAATGCATAAGCACCAAAAGCAAAAAGAAGAGGCACAGGAAAACATATGCCTAAACCTATGCGACACGTTTTGGTTTACGTGTTTACGTGGAGCAGCTGAAGCTTGAAAGGTTCCTGAAATGATTCCACGAAACAGCTGAATTGTAGAAATTTAACGCTTCCTCAAGTAACACAGCATAAGTGAATGTTAGGATATGGTGATATGTTTCTGCATGCAGAATCCGGCACGGAGAGTATGTGGGGACAAACCGACGACTTCGAAAGAATCGAAAACCAGGAACAAGAAATGACCGTTAAAGAGCACAGGGAAAACACGCGTTTCACGGAAGACAAAAACACAAACATGAAAGTCACACGAACCAAAACAGCTTTGCTAGAGCTGATTACTTCATCTGCCGCGACTTATACAACAAAGCCCACCACGTGTGTATTTACAAATAGACAAATATAAAGAAAATACGCAGTAATACATGCTATAATAAACCCGGCACACACCAAAATGAGGGTGCGAGCACAACAGAATACACAATGAGTAAAATAAACGAATGGCTAAAATCGGTACGAAGCTTTGAGGAAAACCTTGAGAACTGTCGCAACACGTCGAGGCTCATCTGTTCAGTTCACTTAAAATGTCCGGTCCAAAGAAGCGCAGGGCTGCCACTTTTTCACTATGCAGAAGTTTGCAGCCGCAAGTTCCGTGTCCGTAGACTACTCAGGTGTTCTGACTTCGTAAACTCGCCAGTTTCAGCAGATACACGATGCCCGTGCGACACAACCTGTGCGTCCGAAAAACCTCTGCAGGGTGAAAGCTGCTTCGCCTGCATGACCCCCAGCTCGTTGCAAGAAAACACGTCAAACAGGTATGCGAAGCAAAACGGATTAGTGCCGCCCACGCACTCCCCCCCTTCCGCCACCCCCCCCCCCCCCTGCCGTGGTAGGCTTGCATGTTCGGCGGGCTCCTGTGCCCGCTGCTCGAGGTAGAAAGATAACAAAGGCTTTTCTTTACTTTCCAACGTTTTGCATATACCGTATTTTCTCATGCATAACTTATACCGTGCTTACTCGCGCATACCGCGTAGCTCGTGTCTTTTTTTTTCTCCATGCATCTAGGAGTTCCAAAAGGTGCGTAAATTACATGAGAATTTCGCAAATACTTTCGGAATATCGCGTAAGGAATCTTTACGCGTGCTGATCTGAGATGCATCAAATGAAATGTATCACAAAAACGAATGTAGCTTTCACTCAACAGAACACATACCTTAACAGCCAAATGCATTCGTGGGCTACAATCAAGCATTAGCGGATGTGCGACTCGGAATCGTCGTCACTGATGCTGTCAGCAGCATCTCTAAACTCCAGTATCAAGAGCGACTCGTATTCACGTGGCGAAATTATCGTGGCGGCACGGTTCTCAGTTAATCGGCAAACACAATGTTGAATATGTTTTATAGGAATCGCCAATATGTCGCTATTAAACAATCAAAATGCGACCGGCTATGGCGAAGCGTGGGCTACCGAATACTCAGTACTGAAAAAGGACAGCACTAGCCTGCGCCACGTGGCACTGGGTGTCACGGGGAGAGCATGCAAGTAATATTTTTGCGTAAACCGTACATAAAGTTGGGAAATTACGCGTGGGCGCTAATTATGCGAGCGCACACGGTACGTACATATATATTAACGTTGCTTCAAATGAAAAAGAGATAATTGCTTCTAATATGTCATGTACTTCCCAATGTGAACAACATAGGCGCGACAGTATTTACGTCTGGACAATATTGTCTCGCAAGCAGCATTGGCTGTCCTGTATTGGGGAAACAAGACAATGTCTGGACAGTATACACAGCCTACTTCTATTATTTTGGAAATATTGCAATGACAACAGATAAAGTGACCTGCTATGCCATGCACGTGGGCTCGGAAGCCACTAACATGCTGCTGGGCATTTTGGACCATATGTTGGCGTTATAGATGTAGTTTGCTCAACTTCCAATGTGCAAGTTCTAGTCTACTTCACACACTTAGCTAGAACTTGCGCAAATAAACAATTACGTAAATTATAGAGATAATTTTTCCCGCTGCACTGAATACATGCACAATGACCTTTCTGAACTCATTTGCGGCACCGAGTCGAGCTAGTGGTCCCTTCATATTGTTAAAACAAGAAAACAGTCGTGCGTACTTGCCACCATGTGTACCTGCCTCCCGATATATCATGTGTACTTGCAAATGTTACCAACATTGATGCTACAACTCTTGTGTGCGGACAATATTGTCCGACAAAGAACATTGGAAGTCCAGCATTGGCTATGCAGTGAGATTGATTGGACAATATATACAGCCTGCCGCCATTACATAACCAATATTGATAGGACTATGTAGAAACTGACCCATCATTACCATCCTTGTGCACTGGACGCACCAATAATGTATGCTGAGTGGCAACTATGGCCCACATTTGCATTCCTTACAGGATGGAAGAACCAATATTGCAAATTGAATGGTTACGATGGGCCATTGTTGGAGGCCTTAACAGATGGAATTTCCAATGCTGGCTTATGAGTGGTATCACAGGGCCTTCATTGGACCTCCATAAGCCAACAAAAAAACAATATTGGCCCGAGCATCTGTGCTGCCTGGGAAGCGATTCAAAAACGGCGGTCACCAACATTTCGCAAAACAGCGTATACCCCACCACGGCAAGAGCGCTAACTTCAACAGCACAGAATGGAAGACTGGCAACCAACGTCACCATCAAGTGGTTCCCGGCACACGCTGGCAAGCTGGACGAGTCGGTTGGTCCAAACCGCAACGAGGAAGCAGACAGGGAGGCGCACGCGCTAACAAGACGCGGGCTCCCGTCATCGCTCCCCGATATGCGCGAAGCAGACCCGACAGAAGCCAAGGCCGAGAACGCGAACAGCGAAGAATTTGCCATCACCAAGTACGGAGAAGTCCCGCAGTGGTACAGGGCAAGCCGTAACAAGTATCCACCACCTCATCGGGACGAAACAGGCAAGGAAGCGACCACCTTCCGACAGTTACAAGCAAGAGCAATTTGGACTCCGGCATGGGCGAAACGCGTCTGTCCGGAAATATATTACACGGACACGTGCCAACGGTGTAAGAAGGCACGGGCCACCCAGAGCCATATACTCTGGGAATGCTCGCCTCCCGCACCCAACACCCAAGACATCGAGATGCCAGACAAGATCGGCAATAAGATTACCAGCACAGACCTCGAGACTGAAAGGGCAGTCGTCCAGCACGTCCTCGAGCTCCTAGACCGGCAGAAACCCGAAACTTCGTCTCGCTCGAGGGGCAACGGATAAGGGTGGACGCAAGGTCTAGGACGAAGATACGGAGCATCACAACGAAGGCAAGATTACCCACAGAGACAAGATCCAGCACGTGTGACGTTCCCCTGGAGCGCGAGGCGGCCAGTGCTCGCCTTCGGGCTTGTAGTACGGCCCCCGCCTCCGTAGGGCAAGCGGGCACGCAAGAGTCTCCATCCCTATCCCCTCCCCTGTTTTGCCGGATCGAACCAATAAAGTTGTTCTCTCTCTCTCTCAGAAGACACTGTAGCGAAAATCCTAAAATCTGAGGTATAGACCCTTTTCGTAAAAGGGCGCCTCTAGCGCCAAACGTGCGAACTACAGCCAGCTGTCATGATGAGGGCACCCTAGCAGACGACGCGAGCCTCGGCGAATGTCGACGCGCGAGTGCGTGACATTTCAGCACCGCTGTATATACTGAATTGCTCCTGCTTGTTCTTGGGGTGCCTTATTGTTCGAGCCCGTTGTACGATAATCTAAACGGGCCACATTCCGACGTGCTAGCGTTGAGGATGCCGTGATGAGAACAGTGAAAAGGTTATAAGTGTAATTGGAAACCAGAGGATCTGTGGCGCGCCACACGTGGTTAGAAAAAGGTGCGCGTATTCCCTTTCATTACAGTGTAATGGCCGTGAAGATAACTTTTTGATTAACGATATGTAAACTGATTCGTTTGGCTACAATCTTAGATTACTCGCCAAGTTTATGTCCACAGACGACCGCTGTCACTCAAAGTGGTGTGGCACTTCAAGCGGATCTCTTCTAGCCCAGATTATGTGAACAGATTCTTAAGTGTGTTGTTTATTATTATAATGGGAGGAATGTCTGAACCTTTCTGCGCGTCAAAATGTTTTTCATTACCTCTGAGGTTGGCCGACGGTTTTTTCTTACGGACAAGAATGAACGAAAGCCTAGCCTGGTACGTCTCCGAGATTTAAAAACCTAAGAACAGACGCTGATGGGCTCTCATTCGTAAACGCGCTGCACATAGGAAAGTTTCACTGCGACAAGCTAAGGTTTCTTTTTTTTTTTCCCAACATGCGGTGGACTGCGATGCGCGCGAAGTTCACCAGGGCTGCCTGAGCCAAGGGCGACTGCAAATATCAGACGCAGAAAAAAAAACAAAAAAAAAACGGCGCTTGCATTTTTTACGCGGTGACCGCAGCCATGAACAGTATCATGAATAACAGCACAGAATTTATCGGTGCATACAATTAAGGTTGGCAATCGTGTCAGGAACGCGATTACGCAGACATTTTCGGCAAATGCCCTTGCAGAGTTCGTCACTAAGGTTAAGCCAAGCCTTATTCGGCATCTTAATTCTCACGTCGATTTTTCTTTTTACCTTCGGTCACGTTGTATAAGCTTTTTGCCAGCTAGGCGGACAGCGATTCATGCCGTTTGGAGGGGCCCGGGAAATGACTAACAAAAACAACCAAACTATGTTCCACGAACTTTATTCAAAAACACTTCTTTCCTGCTGCGGCAGCGAACGACGGCCCTTGAAACAAGATGGTGCCTCCTCGGTTTTCCCTGCAGGAGAAAAAAAAAACATCCGTAAACGGTACGAACACAAACGTCGCCGCGCATGCATAACACCGCCAGCATGTTTATGTGCACGCGCAGAACGGCAGCGACTCACCTTTCTTGTTTCTAGGAAGCACGAAAAGTTGATGTCGCGACGCAGATGTCGCCAAAATACGGCGAGCCCCGGTGGTGCCAGGTGTCGATGGTGCACGCTGCCGCAGACGATGACGACACACACTTGCAGGTTTATCATCGTCCTGCGACCGAGCTACTCTGCCCGACCATCCCGTTAATGGGCACAAGATACCATTCACTGTAGAGGAGAAGCGCTTGGGAGGCACGAACACATTGCTCGAAAAGCACGTTCACAAATACAGACGACGAGATTTCGGCGGATCACACGGGTACCAGCTGCCAACGCACTCGCGCCATGCCCCCGCTCTACAGCGAAGCCTTCATGATGGCCGCTCGCGAACCCAAAATGCCTTGCAAAGCGAAACTGACGAAAAGCCCACCACCAGGTGCCGTATTTATGAAAAGGGTCTATTGGCATCAGTTGCGCTTCCGTGGTTGACACTCCTCGACAAAAACGTTCAACCAAAGCTCACCTGTCGCAGTATTAGACATTTTTAGTTTAGCGCGTTAGCGTGATAGCGGGGCTATGGGAATAGCGCTACCGTACCGCAAACATTCGTTGCAGAAACGAGCTTTAGTTGATCGGAGAAGCGTTTACGGCCCGATAGCTGTGATTGTGGCGCCATCTAGCGAAGGATTCATGCGTTAAAAAAGGTAAAAATAAATAAAGCTTGAAATGTTCACCTACACTCCCTCGTGCAGCGGCATTCTAACTTTTCGAGAATAAAGAGAAATAAATACATACGAACCAAGCGCCAAGAGCATAAACTGACATGTTGCAGAAATATGTAAACAGATGCTCTCTCGCTAGGCTTAGCAACGTTCGAAATGGGAAGCGATCTCGAAAATTCGGCTAAGTTATTCCTAATACTGCATCGTCGAAGCTACCTGAAGGCAGGCGAAGCCATTTTGCACAGTCATTTGCTGCGAACGAAGTGAATCCTGCCACAGCAACGCTAAATTCAGATCGAAGCGGGCGTCCGAAACCGCCGCCGTGTTTTACGTGAACTACGATAACCACGCAAACACGGTAACGTTAAGTCTGCGAAATACCGTGGGAACGGTAAACCGTATCGGCCGTTTACGGTACTGCGCATGCGCACTTCCACCCCGCTATTCCGATAACTACGCTATTACGCTAATCCCGATAAACTAAAAATGTCTATGCGCTTCAGCACGGTCCGTGTCCCCCACTGCCGCGACGCATTGGCCCGACATTAAAGGACTTCGCAGAAAGGCTTCTTCATCGTCCATACTCGTTACTCCAGGCGACGCGTTTTGCAGACATTAAGCACGGTATGCGAAGTCGCGAAAAGACTGTGGCATCTACGAATTCAGTGTGTGAGTGTTGGGCTGCGCACTGTACTGAATGCGTAATTCTCGGTATAGAAACAAGACAAAGCGCTTATTCGCCTGCGCACTGAAATTGTATATAACTAGTAGGTTTCTTTATTACTCCCCATAATATGCTCTTCTGTATACTCCAAGATCTACCGTGTGTTTTAACATACAGTAGCCGCCCTTTGAAAAAAATGCACATTACTAAGATGCAACCAGCTTAGTATGTTTTAGTGTTCTCATTCATTTCATTAACTCAAATTAAAATATAGCAAATCACACGCACTTCGCGCATCGGCGTCATGCGAAGCAGTGAACGAGGCAATTGCCTTTGACGATGTAATTCAATGGCGTTCAGACACTGTTACGAGCAGGATCAAGGATTTTCTCTGCAAGCGTGTGTACCCACTCGTGGGTATTCTTAACATAGGCAAACCAGGAATCTGGACACGACCGTGGCCTCTGAATGGTGCCTCATGATACGATGTAACATTGGAACTCGCCTTGCTCCAAATCACAGACATCTGTTTTGTCAAAGTAAAATGCACTATCGTTCCCGTGGTTTGAAGTATCCCTACGGAATCAATAAAGTTCCGCAAAAGCATACCGAATTGGAGCAGGACATCTTCTGTGATAGTGCTTATCATACATTAGAAAGAGAATTCACGTTGCGCATGCAATATCGTCATGACTGCTGATGCAATGCGTTTATTTCCAGATAAACCGAACGCCTGCAGCAGCCGTAGCTCAGTGGTAGCGTGCTTGCTTGGCATCTCGAGGACCTGTGTTCAATATCGCCCTAAACCTTGGTAGAAATCCAAACTAGAAGAGACGCTCAGGGGAAGAGATGCTTGAATCCATGAACAAATAAATCCCAAAATACGATTTAGAACAGGGAAAAAGAAAGCAAAGGAAATAATAGAGAGGGAAAGGCAGGGAGTTAACCAGTGTAGGACAACCGGTATGCTACCCTGCACGAGGGGAAGGGGACAAGAAAGATTGAAAGGTGAAAGGAAAGAGAGAGGATGCACATGTAGCACATTGTCAGTCAGTGGGACCTGCATGGTATGCCTTGTCTTCTTCAGGGGGGCAACTGCCTTCTCCAGCCTTCATTTATGTATGCTTTCGCACACTCTCCCCCGTCCGCAGAAAGAGAGGAGAAGAGCAGCACGTGCGAACAATAACAAAAAAAGGGGGAGGGGGGGGGGTACAACGGGCAAGCGCGGACACCGCGAATAACCTGTCGAAGGCAGTGGCGCAGCATTTTAATATGACAGGTCATAATTTCGACGAACTGAAACTCTACATACTTCAGATAAACTTCCGCTCGCCGAGGGAAAGAAAATACAGGGAATCTTATCTCATATACAGGTTCAGTACTCTCCAGCTTACATTCGTAAACCTTTCAAAGGGAACCCTTCAGTCCATTAGATACGGCGGGGGGTTAACAAAGAAGACAAAAGGTTAAGGTATGCACAAGCTAACAGTGTTTCTCCCAGAAAGTCTACTTTCGGGTGGGGAGCCCCCATCCAGTTTGATGAGAACAACAGGGTTATATTTTTAGCCACAAGCTTTCAGGGAAATGCACTTTTGGTGTGGGGTGGAGAGGGGGGCACATGCCATAGGAGTAACTTCTGTTGTGAGCCTGTGTTCATTTTTTCATCCTGCTTTCTGGCACTGGGCACATAAAGCATTTGCATGATATGTACAAAGAGCCCATTCTTTGGAAGCTTTTGCTCTTGCCCCTTATATTAGTCATGCTAACAGCTGTCACCCAACCCCCCCCCCCCCCCCTTTTTTTTTCTTGTTATTGTTCGCACGTGCTGCACCTCTCGTCTCTTTCTGAGGACGGGGGAGAGTGTGCAAAGGCGTACATAAACGAAGGCTGGAGAAGGCAGCTGCCGCCCTGACGAAGACAAGTCCGCTTGTGGAAACCTTCCCTCCTGCGACATTGCCTGTTCTAAATCGTATTTTGCGATTTGTTCATCGATTTAAACCTTGGTAGGTAGCATACGTGCCTACGTCCTTGTTATGTGTACATTTCAATAGCAACCAGCCACCAACAGCGTTTCTTCTCTTAAAGCCGCCCTCTTTGAGCTGGTTGTCTTGTGTCAACTGCAAACATAGAAATGTTGGCCGATGCTGAAGGCAATACACTGCGGTGAGGTGCACAAAACTGGAGCCGCCGGTTAATGTTGCGGGTTCGATCCCTTCATTCGCGGCGTTTAGTATGTCTATTTACCGCAGTTCCGGCATTTATACTCATGTATCGATGGGAGAGGCCTTCGTCCTCCAGTGGACCAAAATAGGCTGATGATGATGATGATGATTTTATTTTTATCCATCATTGACATAGGTTCTAGAAGATCCAATCAGGATTGGCGCACACCCGCTTCCGTGGGCCAGGCAAAACTGGTATGCCCGACAAGAGAATGCTGTGTGCTGATTATGACGAGTATATCACTTTACACTGTAAACGAAAACATACCCAGCTGGGACGTCTTGCAGGATAATACTCCCGCTAACCTCCAGTGACGTCACCATATATTCGACTCATCGGGATGTGCCGGAGTACGTGCGAGGCCTCGCTGCTGTTTCAGTCCGGCGTGTGAAGCACGGAGGGAAACGGAGCGCCTTCCATGATTGTCCTCCGCCGAACAATGACCGGAGCTCGTATTTTCCTCAGGCATCTACCCGCAAATGCTCCGGTACCACCGCCTGACCGCGCCCGGCAGCTCTCATTGGCTACTGGAGGAGTGACGTCACAGCCCGACGAGGCCTCTCAAACCTAACATGGCGCCTAGTCCTAGCTACACAGTCGAACCGACGCGATGTTTACGCGAAGTGGCAGGCCTTCGGCCGCGTTAGGAAAAAATTAAATCGTTTCTCCCATCTTGTAAACGTTACAAGCAGCGCTGAGCGCCAAGGGACACTGTGGTCGACAGCAGCAGAGCGTCGCTGGAACCTGCATCGTGCTAGTGTTGTGGAGTGATCAAATGTCAGCCGCGGATACCAGGCACAACGACTGCGTCGGTGAGTGAACCAGTATACTTTTTGAAGTGCGTGTGTTATTTTTGTTAAAATCAAGTAATGTTTGGTACTATTTAACAAATAACAATATCGGCTATGCAGAATTGAGTAGTACTAGAAGAATCGGGTGTGTTACAGAAAGATATAGGAGTAAGACATCAGGCCGAATTGCCATTGTTTGAAACACGTGTTTTAAAGCTATATAGATGCGAATACCGTCTACAAATTTGCACGTACGCGTGTGAGATTTAGCCCGTAGAATGTCTTTATGGAGATACATGCTATCTCGCAAAGCTATGACCGTAGCTGTATTCATAACGACGTTATAAAGGTATTAGTATGAAAATGTGCTTTTCTGTCATAGGGCTAGTGCAGTGCTGTTTCCAGCCGAGGAGGCAGCGCCACCTGCCGTGAGCGGTGGCACACTTAGGTTGGGGATTAGCTGCTCTCAGCCGCGCACTGAAGCTAAACGAGTAATCCACTGCATTGATATGGTCAAAATTACTAAGCAGTACGCGCTCTTCTAGTGAGGTGCACGATGCTTCACTAGTCCATTATGTGCGTACATACATCCTGCGCATTGGTAATGATTCAGCCATCAACTTTTAATGCACATGGGCGTGAAAACAAGCAAACGCCATGTGTAACACTCACGTGCTTATTCTTTCTTTTAAAACAACTCTGAATTATTGTATGATACCCATATCTCAGCCATTACAAGCTCTCACACTGCTAATATTCATCTGCACATACATATTTATTAAATAAGTGAAAAGAAAACGGCTTGTATATTGACAGCGCTTTAGAATTGTTCGAAGCAGCATTTGTTACACCTACTCGAGATGCACTGTGTAGTGTGGGCGCTTTGTGAAATCTGATAGGATTATAGAAATAATAAATGGTAACTCATGGAACGGGCGCGTTGTACAGCATTAAGAGTACAATATATCATTGTCACGTCTTATGATAGATTTATTGTACCATCGAACACATTAAAGATTCCTAAAAAAAGGGCCCGGACAAGTGACTGACACACAGATGCGCAGCCCAATGACGTATCCACACCTATGACTGTCTTCACAGTTTTTCTCTATTGCTTCTGGACAAAAGCCCATTGAGTTCAACCTCCTTACCACCCCCGTCCCTTTATTTTTTTTTTCGTTTATTGCCTTCATTGTTATCACAAGGCAAGATACATTCCAGAAGAGCCTAGCTGCCTCACTTAAAGTATTTTTTTCTGCGCTTCCTGGGTGGCTGTTCTGCCAGCGCCCTGGTCCTTAGCGCCCCACCCTCTATGTCCTCAATCATTCTCAACAGCTGGACGGATAGCGTCCAACAAAAGAACCCGGTTTTAATGTCGGGTGGAGGGGGCAACAGAAATGAAAGAATGGAAAGTACAGGAACACAGTAGTTGAGGGCTCCGGGAATTATGACCAACGGTGTTCTTCAACATGCACTGACGTCGCACAGTACACGGGCCGGTAGGCTGCATCAAAACGCGAAGTGTAAACGACGCATTTTCAGTCGCGTTCTGATGTGGCTTTCGCGCCTACTGCTCAGCATTTGCAATGGTGCCTTGCTCTTGGGTATAAAAAAGACACAAAACGTGCGCGCTACAACTGAATACTACACGTGTGCTTGTAATTATTTGCAAACACTGACGCTGCCGCGGCGTGTTTGCACTAACCCGCGGAGCAAGCCATGCGTTGCAGGTCTCTTACGTCGCGTTTAATAGTCAGAAAAAATGAGATAACCAAGTGTCAGCCTAATTACTGGCCCCTGGGAGGATTTAACAGAGACGACCACCTCCGGACGCGCATCGCGGTCTAAAGATCTCATTTCTGCTAGGCATGTGAAGGCACCGTCGCGCTTAGTAATTCCTCTTTGATATATCATGCCACTCGCGAACGTACAGGTTCGTCCCAAACAATAAGAAACTCTTCTTGAAATAACCGTCAACCTTTTTCATTTTTTTAAGGTGAGCGGAAACCGCTAAAAACACACGATTGTCGCTCGCTACTGCTCTTTCCATAGAGCGCACTCGCAAGCCCCCCGACCCATTAGTGTTTGCCGGCAACACAGGTAGCGCGGCATGTCGCGCAGTAGTACCAAGGGCCTTTGTTCTTTAGATAGTGTAACTCTTGTGCTACGAGCGGTCATGGTCAAAAAGACCGCAAAGTGTTCAGGGTGCGGTGCAGGTGTGACAATGGAAGTTTGTGCGGAAGAGAAGGCAGAAGAAGCTGACGCAAAATGTAGACAGTGCGAGATCGAGGCAAAAATGGAAAAAATGATGGCTACTCAGAGTGGACTTATGGACAGGATCGCTGAGCTTGAAAATGTGTTGGCAAAAGAGCGTGAGAAAACGCAGGCCATGGGGGAGAAGCTTAAGTTAGCAGAGGAGGGAGTAGCCATGGTAGTTAAGGTGAACAAAGAAGCAGGGAACAGCGAGAATAGTACAGCGCTGTGATAGTGCTTATCACACATTAGAAATGGAAACATATTGCGCATGCACAATTGTCATGACCGCTGGTGCAATGCTTCAGCCGTAGCTCAGTGGTAGCGTGCTTGCTTGGCACCTCCAGGACCTGTGTTCAATATCGCCCTAAACCTCGGTAGAAATCCAAAGTAGAAGAGAAGCTCAGGAGAAAATGGATGCTTGAATCGATGTACAAATCGCAAAATACGATTTGGAACATGGAATGTAGCAGGAGCCAACGTTTCGACAAGGGGACTTGTCTTCGTCAGGGCGGCAACTGCCTTCTCCAGCGTTCGTTTATGTACGCCTTTGCGCACTCTTCCCCTTACTCAGAAAGAGAGGAGAAGAAAAGCAGCACGTGCGAACAATAACACAAAAAAGGGGGTTAGGGGAAGTTGGGTGACAGGTGTTAGAGTGACTATTATGAATGGCTAGAGCGAAAGCTTCGAAAGAATCCGCTCCTTTACATATCATGGAAATACATCGTGTGCCCAACACTAGAAAGCAGGGGGAAAAAAGGAACACACGCTCGGAACAGAAGTTGTTCCTATGACATGTGTCCTATCTCCACCCCGCACCAACAATGCATATAACCGAAAGCTTGTTCATGAAAATATAACCACGCGGCTTAACGCCGTTGTTCTTGTCGCACTGGATGGGGGCTCTGCACCTGAAAGTAGACTTTCTGGGAGAAACACTGTTAGAATGTGCATACCTTAACCTTTTGTCGTCTTTGTTAACCCCCCACCGTATCTAATGGACTCAAGGGTTCCCTTTGAAATGTTTATGCCTGTAAGCTGGAGAGTACTGAACCTGCGTATGAGATAGGATTCTCTGTATTTTCTGTCCCTCGGCGAGCGGAAGTTTCCCTCAAATATGCAGAGTTTCAGTTCGTAGAAATTATGACCTGTCATATTGAAATGCGGCGCCACTGCCTTCGGCAGGTTATTCGCGGTGTCCGCGCGGTTCCCGTTTAATCTAACAGTAATTGGTTGACCAGTTTCGCCGATGTATTTCTTGTGACATAGTGAAGATTCCAACATGTAAATAACGTTTGAACTAGTGCAAGTGAAACTAGATTTTACATGATGGACATAGTCGCTTCCCGTGCTTTTAACTTTAAGATCATTTTGAATATGCTTGCATGTCTTACGTGTGGGACGGGAGCAAGTTGTTACGCGGTGCGCTGAGGGTTTACTTTGGCATGTACTAACAGCTCCTTAAAGTTTCTATTACGGCGTAGGGGACTCTTGGTATTTCCGGAAACGCTTATCTAAGGCGATCGTTGCTTGTTAGTATTGCATAGTATTTGCGAAGAATATTATTTATGTTTGGAAGCGCATTGAAGTATTTCGTTATGAATGCTAGCGGTTGGTTGGCCTGTGCTTTAGGGGCCCTTTTTTCTAGTGCTGGTGTCCTATCTCGCTTACGTGCGTCATTGTATGCCTTGTTGAAAGCGTCGTGCGGGTGATTTTGTTCAGCTAAGGTTGCCTTTAAATTGCTTAAGTGGTGAACGTAATCCGCGTCGTTGCTACAAATCCTTCTTATGCGCCTTGCCTGTCCTATAAATATCCCCTGTGTGCAGTGTCGCGGGTGGTGACTATTATAATCTGGATATTGCTGGCTGTCCGTTGACTTTCTGTAAAGTGTCGTCTTTAGTTTTCCTTTTTCGATGGATAATGTCGTGTCGAGAAAATCAATTTCACTAGAAGAGTGGTGCATGGAAAACTTAATGTTGGGATGAAAGTTGCTAGAATGCTCGAAAAATGTGCTTAGTGCACTTACACCATGTTCCCAAATAATAAACATGTCGTCTATGTAACGGAGGTAGGTGCGAAGTTTCAGCGGCGACGATTACAAAAGCGCTGTGCTTCTAGTTGCCCCATGAAGATATTGGCGTAGGTCGGCGCTAAAGGAGTTCCCATGCTGGTGCCAAAAATTTGTAGGTAGTTGGTCGAGTGAAATTCAAAGTAATTAAGTGTAAGTGCTAATTTTAATAACGTGGTGTAAACTTCAGCGGCGTGTGCACGTTTGCTATTCTGTATTGCCTTCTAGAGCGCTTCGATTCCTTCAGTGATAGGTATATTCGTGTATAGGGAGGTGGCATCTAGCGTTACCAGAATTGCCTGATCCGAAAGTGTTTGTATTTCGTTAATAGGCTCTATAATCCGCAGAAAGTGAGGTTTGTCCTGAATAAAGGACGGAAGGTTGGGCGGTATAGAAACTTCGATAATGACTCTGTGGGGGTGTTGTTGTTAGATACTATGGGTCTTCCCGGTGTTTCAGCTGTAAGTAGTTCATCTATGCTAACGTTATGGATCTTAGGAAGGAGGTAGAAACGGCCTGCTTGTTTATTATAAGGCATTAAGAAGCGGTACTCGGATTGTGTGATTAATTCGCTGGCTAATAGATCTGTGAACGTACGTCGTATCCTGTTGCTGTATTCCATAGTTGGGTCGAAATCTAATATGCCGTAATGTGCATTGTTAGTGAGCTGCTTGATTGCCTCGTTTTTGTACTTTTCTATTGGCCAAATTACTATACTGCCACCCTTTCTGCTGGTTTTGTTATGATGTCGTTTCTGTCCGCGAGTTGTTTCAGGGAATCGTGTTGTTCGCGGGATAGGTTCATTGGTTTGCGACTCTGTGTTGTATTCAGGATATCACTTGTGACTAGTTTTATGTATTGATCTCACAATCTGGTGTCCACGTGTTTGGCGGTCGGAGCGCGTCAGTATTTGCGTCTCCTGCCTCTACGTTATCAAAAAAAAAAAATAAAAAATTCTCTGATCCGCAGACGCCTTGAAACCTCTGTTATGTCTTTGTGTAGCTCAAATTCGTTAACTGCATTATTTGTCGAGCAGAATGTTATACCGCGTTCTAGAACACCTATTTCAACTGTATTTAGGCTCTGTGATATATCTACCACCTTGCTAGTGTGTTCTCGGTGCTGTAACGAGGGACAGACTGTTTCTATTGCGCTTATAGAATTATTTTGGACGCACTTCGTTGCGTGAGCACTTTTGCGCTTTTGCGATTACCTTCACCACTTAAGCCATTTAAAGGCAACCTTAGCTGAACGAAATCACCCGCACGACGCTCTCAACAAGGCATACAATGACGCGCGTAAATTAGATAGGACACCAGCTCTAGAAAAAAGAGCCCTAAAGCGCAGGCCAACCAACCGCTAGCATTCATAAGGAGATACTCCAATGCGCTTCTAAACATAAATATTATTCTTCGCAAATACTATCCAATACTAACAAGCAATCGATCGCCTTAGAAAAGTGTTTCCGGAAATACCAAGAGTCACCTAGCTACCGCCGTAATAGAAACTTTAAGGACCTCTTAGTACATGCCAAAGTAAACGCTCAGCGCATCGCCTGCGCAACTTGTTCCCGTCCCAGATGTAATACTTGCAATGATATCCAAAGTGATCTTAAAGTTTTAAAGCACGGGAAGTGACTTTGTCCATCATGTAAAATATAGTTTCACTGGCGCTAGTTCAAACGTTATTTACATGTTGGAATGTTTACTCTGTCACAAGCAATACATCGGCGAAACTGGTCAACCAATTAATGTTATATTAAACGGGCACCGCGAGTAACCTGCCGAAGGCAGTGGCGCAGCATTTTAATATGACAGGTCATAATTTCGACGAACTGAAACTCTACATACTTCAGGGAAACTTCCGCTCGCCGAGGGAAAGAAAATACAGCGAATCTTATCTCATATACAGGTTCAGTATTCTCCAGCCTACACACATAAGCTTTTCAAAGGGAACCCTTGAGTCCATTAGATATTGTGGGGGGTTAACAAAGACGACAAAAGGTTAAGGTAGGCATAATCTAACAGTGTTTTTCCCAGAAAGTCTACTTTCAGGTGTGGAGCCCCCATCCAGTTCGATGAGAACAACGGCGTTAAACAGTGTAGTTATATTTTTTAGCCACAAGCTTTCAGTGAAATGCACTGTTGGAGAAGCAGGGGTGGTGTGGGGTGGAGAGGGGGGCACATGCCATAGGAGTAACTTCTGTTGTGAGCCTGTGTTCCTGGATCACAGGAAGTTACTCACCCTGTGTTCCTTTTTTCATCCTGCTTTCTGGCACTGGGCACATAAAGCATTTGCATGATATGTGCAGAGAGCCCATTCTTTGGAAGCTTTTGCTCTTGCCTCTTATATTAGTCATGCTAACAGCTGTCACCCAACCCCCGCCCCCCCCCCCACCCCCCTTTTTTTTCTTGTTATTGTTGGCACATGCTGCTCTTCTCGTCTCTTTCTGAGGACGGGGGAGAGTGTGCAAAGGCGTACATAAACGAAGGCTGGAGAAGGCAGCTGCCGCCCTGACGAAGACAAGTCCGCTTGTGGAAACCTTGCCTCCTGCGACATTGCCTGTTCTAAATCGTATTTTTTTGGCCCCGCCACGGTGGTCTAGTGGCTAAGGTACTCGGCTGCTGATCCGAGGGTCGCGGGATTGAATCCCGGCCGCGGCGGCTGCATTTCGATGGAGGCGAAATGTTGAGGCCCGTGTGCTGTGCGATGTCAGTGCACGTTAAAGAACCCCAGGTAGTCGAAATTTCCGGAGCCCTCCACTACGGCGTCTCTCATAATCAGAACTGGTTTTGGGACGTAAAACCCCACAAAACAACAAACAAAACAACAAACAAATCGTATTTTGCGATCTGTTCATCGATTTAAACCTTGGTAGGTAGCATATGTGCCTACGTGCTTGTTATGTGTACATTTCAATAGCAACCAGCCACCAACAGCGTTTCTTCTCTTAAAGCCGCCCTCTTTGAGCTGGTTGTCTTGTGTCAACTGCAAACATAGAAATGTTGGCCGATGCTGAAGGCAATGCACTGCGGTGAGGTGCACAAAACGGGAACCGCCGGTTAATGTTGCGGGTTCGATCCCTTCATTCGCGGCGTTTAGTATGTCTATTTACCGCAGTGCCGGCATTACTCATGTATATTTTAGTTTATCCATCATTGACATAGGTTCTAGAAGATCCAATCAGGATTGGCGCACACCCGCTTCCGTGGGCCAGGCAAAACTGGTATGCCCGACAAGAGAATGCTGTGTGCTGATTATGACGAGTATATCACTTTACACTGTAAACGAAAACATACCCAGCTGGGACGTCTTGCAGGATAATACTCCCGCTAACCTCCAGTGACGTCACCATATACTCGACTCATCGGGATGTGCCGGAGTACGTGCGAGGCCTCGCTGCTGTTTCAGTCCGGCGTGTGAAGCACGGAGGGAAACGGAGCGCCTTCCATGATTGTCCTCCGGCGAACAATGACCGGAGCTCGTATTTTCCTCAGGCATCTACCCGCAAATGCTCCGGTACCACCGCCTGACCGCGCCCGGCAGCTCTCATTGGCTACTGGAGGAGTGACGTCACAGCCCGACGAGGCCTCTCAAACCTAACATGGCGCCAGTCCTAGCTAGACAGTCGAACCGACGCGATGTTTACGCGAAGTGGCAGACCGTCGGCCGCGTTAGGAAAAAATTAAACCGTTTCGCCCATCTTGTAAACGTTACAAGCAGCGATGAGCGCCAAGGGACACTATGGTCGACAGCAGCAGAGCGTCGCTGGAACCTGCATCGTGCTAGTGTTGTGGAGTGATCAAATGTCAGCCGCGGATACCAGGCACAACGACTGCGTCGGTGAGTGAACCAGTATACTTTTTGAAGTGCGTGTGTTATTTTTCTTAAAATCAAGTAATGTTTGATACTATTTAACAAATAACAATATCGGCTATGCAGAATTGAGTAGTACTAGAAGAATCGGGTGTGTTACAGAAAGATGTAGGAGTAAGACATCAGGCCGAATTGCCATCGTTTGTAACACGTGTTTTAAAGCTATATAGATGCGAATACCGTCTACAAGTTTGCACGTACGCGTGTGAGATTTAGCCCGTAGAATGTCTTTATGGAGATACATGCTATCTCGCAAAGCTATGACCGTAGCTGTATTCATAACGTCGTTATAAAGGTATTAGTATGAAAATGTGCTTCCGAGCTAATTTATTACAGTAATGCTAACCCCATCTAATCCTGTGGCTGTTCGTTTGGGAATCATTTCCTCCGCCTTCTTCCAATTGAAATTTTCCAGAACTAGTTCTTCCACTTGGTCTCCCTTGCTACTGTTGCACGTCGTAAAGGGAGCCTCGTCATGCTTCTTAAAGGAATCGGCTGTTGCGTTTCGAATATAAGTCAATGCGTCGTACCCCTCCAATTTATTTCCTTCTTCATCCACAATATGCCGTTGCATAGTTACAGTTTTCTTCCCCAGCGATTGCAGGTGGTTCCAGAAAAGCCTAGATGCGTCCTTCTTTTCGCGAATGTCCGATATCCAACGTTCACTTTGGCCTTTAATCTTGGCTTCAACTAAACTCTGTACCAGGGCTTTTTTCTCGAGATATGTTTCCCATTTTTGCTTGACCTCGTCTTGTGGCCTCTGCTCCTTTTTTGCCTGCCTATGTATTCGAGATGCTTCCCGTCGATTCTCAATTGCGTCCTGAATTTCCCTGTTCCACCATCGTTTTGGCTTTCGCTTTCCCCTCCAGCAACTCTTCTATTTCTCTTTCGTAACTTCAGTCCTTATTAAATTAATAATCTCATTATAATCCCACACTTTGCCTTTTGTTCTGCTCACTATGTCCTCGATTGTTGCGACTACGTTCCTAATTTGTTTTTCACTTAGAAAGGAGCTGCCCGACTTTAATTCGATGCTCTCTTTATGATCTACATATCCCATTCGCAAAGTTATCCGTTTATGGTCACTCCCCATGCTGCTACTCCCTTCCTCATCTATGCTCATTTGTCTCAACTTTTCGTGAATTCCTTCTGTCATGAGGCAGTAATCGATTGTTGACTGCCTGCTTCCGACCTCCCATGTTACCTGCCCATCGCACTTAGGACTCATGTTAACTATATCGAGACTATGCTGTTCGCAGAGCTCTAGCATCAACTTCCCGTTATAATCTGTATATCCGTCGAGGTCATGCACATGAGCATTCATATCTCCTAAGAGGATTATTTCGGCCCCGTTACCAAATTTCTGAATATCCTTGCTTATGCAATTCACTATCTCCTGATTTTTCTCTTTGCAGTTATTTCCAGTCCACATGTAAACTACACCCAACATAGTTTTCTTCCCGCCTACCGTTCCAGATACCCAGAGGTGTTCTTCACATGTCGAAGTAATCCTACACCAGTTTGCTTCCCGATGAATTAGCATACCGATTCCCCCACCTTTTCTTTCTGATTTTGTCCTGTTGCACCCTTCCCACACATAATCTGCAATAATTGGTGGCTCTTCCGAGTCGCGAAGGTGCGTTTCTGTAACGGCGTACACCGCTATCTGTTCTCTGTTCTACTGTTCCTCTATTTCTAACCCTTTTGTCGGTTTTCTGCCACCTTGCATATTTATGTAGCTTATTAAACCGCGCTGCACCTTCTTTCTCTCTTTCCGCTTTGCCCTTTTCCCTTTGTTATCAATTCTGTGTTCCAAAGGGTCCTCCATAGATGTTTCTTCCCTTTCTACCGTGGACACCGGAGGGCTCGTGTGCCCCCTAAGAAAGCTACTGCGCGTCCTGCTAGACGCCAGCCCACCTCATGCCCAAGTTTACGGTCAAAGTGGATTCCATCTCTCTGGAAACCACCCCATCTGTGCACTTCTCTGTTTATGTCGACAACCTCGAAGCCTTTAGCTCGACTAACCCGCCAAATCGTTTCGTTGGCGGTGACAACTGCTCTTTGTAGGTTTAGGTCTTTCAAGGGTACCTCGGGAATTGTGCACACCACAATTTGCACCTGGGGGGACACCTCCCGCAACTCATCTACTCCTTTTGTTAACCTCTTCTCTATTTCTGGGGTCCTTCCGTTCAACACGTTGTTCAGCCCGCCAGCTATCACAACCAAACTGCGCCCCTGATCTCTACGAGTCAGCTCTTCCCTTGCTTGTTGCATTACTGTACCCAACATTTTTCCTGGGAACGTCCCTACAGCTACTCTTCTGTCTCCTTTTAGCCTCTCCTGAATCGTTTGCGAGCACCGAGCCAGGTTGGAGTCCCCAGCTATTATTACGTTTTCCAGCTGCCTTGCTCCCTTTGTCTGCTCTGGACATCTGGACTGACTTTCAGGGTGAGGTTCGGGTGGTCTTTTGTCCACTCGCTCTTTCACCAGAGCTTCGCTGTAGGTCGAGCCCCGCTTTTGTGCTCCTTTTTTCGACTTTTCTTGTGGGGTCAAGGACGTTCCCTCTCCATGATAGTCACCTGACTCTTTCTTATTCTGCGTGGTGACCTTTGTCAGCCGCTCCTCGGTTGCTCTGAGCCTTTCGCCCATCTCCTTTCTTATTTGGCGTTCCGCCTCTAAAGCGTCCTCCAGCTCGCCTACTCGCTTTAAGAGGGCGGTCTGCGTTTCTTCCATTTGCTGGAATTTCGCCATAATCGCACACTGTCCACATGACACTTCTACTTCGCATGCCCCATCATCTCCGCAAACATCTACTTTGACTCCCACGCCACACTTTGTACACTTCACCGTTTTTTTCGCCATGATTAGCGCAATGAACGGTCACACACTCGTCAAAAATTAAGCCTCCTAAAAATTTACCACGCACACCTCATGCGGTTATTAGTGGTGCACCGCTACACTGTCCTGGGCTTCAAACGTATATTTTACTAATTCATCCAGTACACCGTACGAAAATGCACGTATACGATAAATCAGTAGGCTGCAAGCCTACCGCAAACTAAATGTCCCGATAAATCCTCAATGCACAAAGGCAGTTCTCCCGCCTTGTGCAACGACAGCGCGCACAAATAAAATTAGAAATAAAAGTGGCCCAAAATTTGGTACTATTAAATATCTTCAGTTTACTTCCCCGACCGATCCTCTTATCACCCAATACAACCTTCTCCAACAGCGCCACTAAAGGCCGACCATGTGGCCTTGACAAAAGAAAAAAGGCAGACCCGTGCTCGGGGAAATGCGGGACACAAAGAAAGGCGCAACAAGAAAGATTATTTTCCTCTCTTACCCGGTCTAAAAAGGTAAAAAAAACCGCAAGCAAGCAAAAAAACACTTATCCAATACAGCCTGACACTCAAACGGTAGCAACTGAAAATACCTATCACGTGGTATCGAAAAGAAAAAGAAAAATCCCTACGCGGTTAAAATACTGGACACAAAGAAAAGCACACGAAAGAAAAGACTACTTTCCCCTACTATTCAATGTAAGAATGCAAAGAAAAATCATGCAAACACTCATCGACTGGCGTCTTCCGGGAGCTCGCTACGCACGTCCTTCCGCTGTGATTGTGGCGCCATCTAGCGAAGGATACATGCGTTAAAAAAGGTAAAAATAAATGAAGCTTGAAATGTTCACCTACACTCCCTCGTGCAGCGGCATTCTAACTTTTCGAGAATAAAGAGAAATAAATACATACGAACCAAGCGCCAAGAGCATAAACTGACATGTTGCAGAAATGTAAACAGATGCTCTCTCGCTAGGCTTAGCAACGTTCGAAATGGGAAGCGATCTCGAAAATTCGGCTAAATTATTCCTAATATGCATCGTCGAAGCTACCTGAAGGCAGGCGAAGCCATTTTGCACAGTCATTTGCTGCGAACGAAGTGAATCCTGCCACAGCAACGCTAAGTTCAGATCGAAGCGGGCGTCCGAAACCGCCGCCATGTTTTACGTGAACTACGATAACGACGCAAACACGGTAACGTTAAGTCTGCGAAATACCGTGGGAACGGTAAACGGTATCGGCCGTTTACGGTACTGCGCATGCTCCCGCTATTCCAATAACTACGCTATTACGCTAAGCCCGAGAAACTAAAAATGTCTATGCGCTTCTGCACGGTCCGTGTCCCCCACTGCCGCGACGCATTGGCCCGACATTAAAGGACTTCGCAGAAATGCTTCTTCATCGTCCATACTCGTTACTCCAGGCGACGCGTTTTGCAGACATTAAGCACGGTATGCGAAGTCGCGAAAAGACTGTGGCATCTACGAATTCAGTGCTTGAGTGTTGGGCCGCGCTCTGTACTGAATGCGTAATTCTCGGTATAGAAACAAGACAAAGCGCTTATTCGCCTGCGCACTGAAATTGTATATAACTAGTAGGTTTCTTTATCACTCCCCATAATATGCTCTTCTGTATACTCCAAGATCTACCGTGTGTTTTAACATACAATAGCCGCCCTTTGAAAACATTCACATTACTAAGATGCAACCAGCTTAGCATGTTTTAGTGTTCTCATTTATTTCATTAACTCAAATTAAAATATAGCAAATCACACGCACTTCGCGCATCGGCGTCATGCGAAGCAGTGAACGAGGCAATTGCCTTTGACGATGTAATTCAATGGCGTTCAGACGGCTGTTACGAGCAGGATGAAGGCTTTTCTGTGCAAGCGTGTGTACCCACTCGTGGGTATTATTGACATAGGCAAACCAGGAACCTGGACACGACCGTGGCCTCTGAATGGTGCCTCATGATACGATGTAACATTGCAACTCGCCTTGCTCCAAATCACAGACATCTGTTTTGTCAAGGGAAAATGCACTATCGTTAGCGTGGTTTGAATTATTTGTACGAAATCAATAAAGTTCCGTAAAAGCATACCGAATGGGAGCAGGACATCTTCTGTATTGCTGTGATAGTGCTTATCATGCATTAGAAACACAATTCATGTTGCGCATGCACTATCGTCATGACTGCTGATGCAATGCGTTTATTTCCATATACACCAAACGGGTGAGAGAGCCGTAGCTCAGTGGTAGCGTGCTTGCTTGGCACCTCGAGGACCTGTGTTCAATATCGCCCTAAACCTTGGCAGAAATCCAAAGTAGAAGAGAAGCTCAGGGGAAGATAGATGCTTGAATCCATGAATAAATCGCAAAATACGATTTCGAACAGGGAAAAAGGAAGGAAAGGAAATAATAGAGAGGGAAAGGCAGGGAGTTAACCAGTGTAGGACAACCGGTATGCTACCCTGCACGAGAGGAAGGGGACGGGGGAGATTGAAAGGTGAAAGGAAAGAGGAAAGCGAGAGGGTGCACATATAGCACATTGTCAGAGTCAGTGGCACCTGAATGGTATGCCTTGTCTTCTTCACGGGAGCAACTGCCTTCTCCAGCTTTCGTTTATGTGCGCCTTTGCACACTCTCCCCCGTCCTCAGAAAGAGAAGAGAAGAGCAGCACGTGCGAACAATAACAAAAAAGGGGGAGGGGGGTTGGGTGCAGGGGGAGTTCCGTGACAGGTGTTAGCGTTACTAATGTAAGGGGCAAGTGCCAAAGCTTCCAAAGAATCCCCTCCTTGTACATATCTTGCAAATGCATTGTGTGCTCAGTGCCAGAAAGCAGGATGAAAAAAGGAACACAAGCTCGGAACACAAGTTGCTCCTATGGCATTTGCCCCCCTCGCCACCCCACACCACCTGGGCTGCACCAACAGTGCATTTCACTGAAACCTTGTGGCTACAAAATGACACTGTTTAACGCCGTTGTTCTAGTCGAACTGGATGGGTGCTCTGCACCTGAAAGTAGACTTTCTGGGAGAAACACTGTTAGCTTGTGCACACCTTAACCTTTTGTCGTCTTTGTTAACCCCCACCGTATCTAATGGACTCAAGGGTTCCCTTTGAAACGTTTATGCATGTAGGCTGGAGAGTACTGAACCTGTATATGAGATACGATTCCATGTATTTTCTGTCCCTCGGCGAGCGGAAATTACCCTGAAGTATGTAGACTTTCAGTCGGTCGAAATTTCGACCTGTCATATTAAAATGCTGCGCCACTGCATTCGGCAGGTTATTCGCGGTGTCCGCGCGGTTCCCGTTTAATCTAACAGTAATTGGTTGACCAGTTTCGCCGATGTATTGCTTGTGACATAGTGAACATTCGAACATGTAAATAATGTTTGAACTAGTGCAAGTGAAACTAGATTTTACATGATGGACATAGTCACTTCCCGTGCTTTTAACTTTAAGATCATTTTGGATATCATTGCAAGTCTTACATCTGGGACGGGAGCAAGTTGTTACGCAGGCGGTGCGCTGAGGGTTTACTTTGGCATGTACTAACAGGTCCTTAAAGTTTCTATTACGGCGGTAGCTAGGTGACTCTTGGTATTTCCGGAAACGCTTACTAAGGCATCGTTGCTTGTTAGTATTGCATAGTATTTGCGAAGAATATTATTTATGTTTGGAAGCGCATTGAAGTATTTCGTTATGAATGCTAGCGGTTGGTTGGCCTGTGCTTTAGGGGCCCTTTTTTCTAGTGCTGGTGCCCTATCTCGTTTACGTGCGTCATTGTATGCCTTTTTGAGAGCGTCGTGCGGGTGATTTCGTTCAGCTAAGGCTGCCTTTGAATTGCTTAAGTGGTGAACGTAATCCGTGTCGTTGCTACAAATTCTTCTTATGCGCCTTGCCTGTCCTATAAATATCCCCTGTGTGCAGTGTCGCGGGTGAGGACTATTATAATCTGGATATTGCTGGCTGTCCGTTGACTTTCTGTAAAGTGTCGTCTTTAGTTTTCCTTTTTCGACGGATAATGTCGTGTCGAGAAAATCTATTTTACTAGAAGAGTGGTGCATGGAAAACTTAATGTTGGGATGAAAGTTGTTAAAATGCTCGAAAAATGTGCTTAGTGCACTCACACCATGTTCCCAAATAATAAACATGTCGTCTATGTAACGGAGGTAGGTGCGAGGTTTCAGCGGCGACGATTCGAAAAGCGCTGTGCTTCTTGTTGCCCCATGAAGATATTGGCGTACGTCGGCGCAAAAGGAGTTCCCATGCTGGTGCCAAAAATTTGTAGGTAGTTGGTCGAGTCAAATTCAAAGTAATTAAGTGTAAGTGCGAATTTTAAGAACGTGGTGTAAACTTCAGCGGCGTGTGCACGTTTGCTATTCTGTATTGCCTTCGAGAGCGCTTCGATTGCTTCAGTGATAGGGATGTGGCATTCGTGTATAGGGAGGTGGCATCTAGCGTTACCAGAATTGCCTGATCCGAAAGTGTTTGTATTTCGTTAATAGGCTCTATAATCCGCAGAAAGTGAGGTTTGTCCTGAATAAAGGACGGAGGGTTGGGCGGTATGTCAGATAGATGGTGATTAAGAAACTTCGATAATGACTCTGTTGGGGTGTTGTTGTTAGATACTATGGGTCTTCCCGGTGTTTCAGCTGTAAGTAGTTCATCTATGCTAACCTTATGGGTCTTAGGAAGGAGGTAGAAACGGCCTGCTTGTTTATTATAAGGCATTAAGAAGCGGTACTCGGATTGCGTGATTAATTCGCTGGCTAATAGATCTGTGAACGTACGTCGTATCCTGATGCTGTAATCCATAGTTGGGTCGAAATCTAATTTGCGGTAATGGGCATTGTTAGTGAGCTGCTTGATTGCCTCGTTCTTGTACTTTTCTATTGGCCAAATTACTATACTGCCACCCTTGTCTGCTGGTTTTGTTATGGTGTCGTTTCTGTCCGCGAGTTGTTTCACGGAATCGTGTCCTTCGCGGGATAGGTTGTTTGGTTTGCGACTCTGTCTTGTTGTATTCAGGATATCTCTTGTGACTAGTTTTATGTATTGACCTAGCTCTTGGCATTGCTCAGAGTCTGGTTTCCACGTGCTTGGCGGTCGGAGCGCGTCAGTATTTGTGTCTCCTGCCTCTGCTTTATCAAAAAAAAAATCTCTGATCCGCAGACGCCTTGAAAACTCTGTTATATCTTTGTGTAGCTCAAATTCGTTAACCGCATTATTTGTCGGGCACAATGTTAGACCGCGTTCTAGAACACCTTTTTCAACTGTATATAGGCTCTATGATATATCTACCACGTTGCTAGTGTGTTCTCGGTGCTGTACCGAGGGACAGACTGCTTCTATTGCGCTTATAGAATTATTTTGGACACACTCCCTTGCGTGACTGCTCTTGCGCTTTTGCGATTACGTTCACCACTTGAGCAATTTAAAGGCAACCTTAGCTGAACCAAATCACCCACACGAAGCTCTCAACAAGGCATACAATGACGCACGTAAACGAGTTAGGACGCCAGCACTAGAAAAAAGGGCCCGTAAAGTGCAGGCCAACCAACCGCTAGCATTCATAACGAAAAACTCCAATGCGCTTCCTAACATAAATAATATTCTTCGCAAATAATATGCAATACTAACAAGCAGCGATCGCATTAGATAAGCGTTTCCGGAAATACCAAAAGTCACCTACGCCGTAATAGAAACTTTAAGGACCTGTTAGTACATGCCAAAGTAAACCCTCAGCGCACCGCCTGCGTAACAACTTGCTCCCGTCCCACACGTAAGACATGCAAGCATATTCAAAATGATCTTAAAGTTAAAAGCACGGCAAGTGACTATGTCCATCATGTAAAATGTAGTTTCGCTTGCACTAGTTCAAACGTTATTTACATGTTGGAATGTTCAATCTACCACATGCAATACACTGGCGAAACTGGCCAACCAATTAATGTTATATTAAACGGGCACCGCGCGGACACCGCGAATAACCTGCCGAAGGCAGTGGCGCAGCATTTTAATATGACAGGTCATATTTCAACGAACTGAAACTCTACATACTTCAGGGAAACTTCCGTTCGCGGAGGGACAGAAAATACAGGGAATTGTATCTAATATACAGGTTCAGTACTCTCCAACCTACACCCATAAGCTGTTTAAAGGGAACCCTTGAGTCCATTAGGTATTGTGTGGGGTTAACAAAGACGACAACAGGTTAAGGTATGCACAAGCTAACAGTGTTTCTCCCAGAAAGTCTACTTTCAGGTGGGGAGCCCCCATCCAGTTGGATGAGAACACCTGCGTTAAACAGTGTAGTTGTATTTTTTATCCACGAGCTTTCAGTGAAATGCACTGTTGGTGAGGCACAGGTGGTGTGGAGTGGAGAGGGGGGCACATGCCATAGGAGAAACTTCTGTTCTGAGCTTGTGTTCCTTTTTTTCATCCTTCTTTCTGGCACTGGGCACACAATGCATTTGCAAGATATGTACAAGGAGGGGATTCGTTGGAAGCTTTGGCTCATGCCCCTTATATTAGTCACGCTAACACCTGCCACCGAACAACCCCTGCACCCAACCCCCTCCCCCTTTTTTTTGTGTTATTGTTCCCACTTGCTGCTCTTCTTCTCCTCTCTTTCTGAGGACGGGCGAGAGTGTGCAAGGGCGTACATAAACGAACGCTGGAGAAGGCAGTTGCAGCCCTGAAGAAGACAAATCCGCTTGTCGGAACGTCACCACATACTCGACGCATCGGGATGTGCCGGAGTACGTGCGAGGCCTCGCCGCGGTTTCAATCCGGCGTGTCAAGCACGAAGGGAAACGGAGGGTCTTCCATGATTGTCCTCCGGCGAACAATGACCGGAGCTCGTATTTCCCTCCGGTATCAGCCCTCTACTGCTCCCGTACCACCGCCTGACCGCGCCCGGCAACTCTGATTGGCTGCTAGAGGAATGACGTCGCAGCCCGACGAGGCCTCTCAAACCTAACATGGCGCCTTTCCTAGCTACACAGTCGAACCGACGCGGTGTTTACGCGAAGTTGCAGGCCGTCGGCCGCGTTAGGAAAAAATTAAATCGTTTCGCGCATCTTGTAAACGTTACAAGCAGCGATGATCGCCAAGGGACACTGTGGTCGACAGCAGCAGAGCGTCGCTGGAACCTACGTCGTCCTAGTGTTGTGGAGTGATCAAATGTCAGCCGCGGATACCAGGCACAACGACTGCGTCGGTGAGTGAACCAGTATACTTTTTGAAATGCGTGTGTTATTTTTGTCCAAATCAAGTAAAGTTTCGTACGATTTAACAAATAACAATATCGGTTATGTAGAATTGAGTAGTACTAGAAGAATCGGGTGTGTTACAGAAAGATATAGCAGTAAGACGTCAGGCCGAATTGCCATTGTTTGAAACACGTGTTTTAAAGCTATATAAATGCGAATAGCTTCTACAAATTTGCACGTACGCGTGTGAGATTTAGCCCGTAGAATGTCTTTTTGGAGTTACATGCTATCTCGTAAAGCTATGGCCGTAGCTGTATTTATAACGACGTTATAAAGGTATTAGTATTAAAATGTGTTTTTCCCTTATAGGGCTAGTGCAGTGTTGTTTCGATGGATGCTATAAGCGTCCCCTTTGTAACGGGGTGGTGACGTGTGCGCCACCAGGCTCGTAGAACTTTTTTTTCTCTCTCTAAATTTTCCTCGTCCCTTTTAAATTTACTTCAATCAAATCAATCATACTATAGCAAAAACGGAAATTCATAGCCCAGTTCCCTGCCCCTATGGCAGAAAGTCCATATTTTGCCTATAATTATTTTTGTCCGTTCTCTCTAGTTTCCTGCCACCAGTATTCTAACCGTCTCTTACTTATTTCAATCGCGGCTATGTTCAGCTTCCCGTTGTTCGCCCTAAAACCCAAGGCTTCCTGTAGGGAAGCCTTGGGTAGGGAAGCCTTGGGTCCAAACCAACTCCTGGGTGGATATTTCCGCATTCAATCACAACATGCTCCGTCGTTTCCCTATCTTCCTCACAGCATGTGCATTTCTTTCCTTCTTTACTGAATTTCGCTTTATAAATACGCGTTCTAAGGCAGCCCGATCTCGCTTCAAACAATAAAGTGCTTCCTCTTGAATTATCATAAAGTGCCTCCCTCTTTATTTCGTTTTTGCCCTCTCGCTAGTTATTCAGAGTCGGTTTTTTTCCATCGCTGCCCTCCCAGCCGAGGAGGCAGCGCCACCTGCCGTGAGCGGTGGCAAAGTTAGGTTGGGGGTTAGCTGCTCTCAGCCGCGCACTGAAGCTAGAACGAGTAATCCACTGCATCGATATGGTCAAAATTACTAAGCAGTACGTGCGCTTCTAGTGAGGTGCACGATGCTTCACTAGTCCATTATGTGCGTACATATATCCTGCGTATTCGTAATGATTCAGCCATCAACTTTTAGTGCACATGGGCGCGAAAACAAGCAAACGCCATGTGTAACACTCACGTGCTTATGGTTTCTCTTAAAGGAACTCTGAATTATTGTATGATACCCATATCTCAGCCATTACAAGCTCTCACACTGCTAATACTCATCTCCACGTACATATTTGTTTAATAAGTAAAAAGAAAGCAGCTTGTATATTGACAGGGCTTTCGAATTTTTCGAAGCAGCATTTGTTACATCTACTCGACATGCACTGTGTAGTGTGGGCGCTTTGTGAAACCTTATAGGATTATAGAAATAATAAATGCTAACTCATTGAACGCGAGCGTAGTACAGCATTAAGAGTACAATATATCATTGCTTGTCAGGTCTTATGATAGATTTATTGTACCATCGAATACATTAAATATTCTTAAAAAAGGGATCCGGACAAGTGAGTGACACACAGATGCGCTGCGCAATGACGTATCCACACCTACGACTGTCTTCACAGTTTTCTCTATTTCTGCTCGACAGAAGCCCATCAAGGTCAACCTCCTTACCACCCCCCTACCTTTATTTTTTTTCGTTTTTTGCCTTCATTGTTATCACAAGGCAAGATACACTCCAGAAGAGCCTAGCTGCCTCACTTAAAGTATTTTTTTCTGCGCTTCCCGGCTGGCTGTTCTGCCACGGCCCTGGTCCTTAGTGCCAAGCCCTCTATGTACTCAATCATTGTCAACAGCTGGACGGATAGCTTCCAACCAAAGAACGCAGTTTTAAGGTAGTGGGGAGGGGGGAACAGAAATCAGAGAATGGAAAGTACAGGAACACAGTAGTTGAGGGCTCCGGGAATTTTGACCACCTGTGTTCTTCAAGGTGCACTGACATAGCACAGTACAGGGGCCGGTAGGCTGCATCAAAACGCGAAGTGTAAACGACGCATTTTCAGTCACGTTCTGATGTGGCTTTCGCGCCTACTGCTCAGCATTTGCAATGGTGCCTTGCTGTTGGGTATAAAAAAGACACAAAACGTGCGCGCTACAACTGAATACCACACGTGTGCTTGTAATTATTTGCAAACACTGACGCTGCCGCGGCGTGTATGCACTAACCCGCGGACCAAGCCATACGATGCAGTCGCTTACGTCGCGTTTAATAATCAGAAAAAAAGAGATAAACAAATGTCAGCCTAATTACTGGCCCCTGGGAGGATTTAACAGAGACGACCACCTCCGGACGTGCATCGCGGTCTAAAGATTTCATTTCTGCTAGGCATGTGAAGGCGCCGTCGCGCTCAGTAATTCCTCTTTGAAATATCATGCCACTCGCGAACGTACAGGTTCGTCCCAAACAATAAGAAACTCTTCTTGAAATAGGCGTCAACCTTTTTCATTTTTTTAAGGTGGGCGGAAACCGCAAACAACACACGGTTGTCGCTCGCTCCTGCTCTTTCCATAGAGCGCACTAGCAAGCCCCCCGACCCATTAGTGTTTGCCGGGTACACGGGTAGCACTGCATGTCCCGGAGTAGTACCACACTCCGGGACATGCAGCGCTACCCGTGTTTCCGTTTTTTCTGTAGTATGATCGATTTGATTGAAGTAAATTTAAAAGGCATGAGGAAAATTTAAAGAGAGAGAGAAAAAAAGAGTGCTTAAATCTTCTTACGAGCCTGGTGGCGCACATGTCACCGCCCCGCTACAAAGGGGACGCTCATAGCATCCATCCATCCAGTACCGAGGGCCTTTGTTCTTTAGATAGTGTAACTCTTGTGCTACGAGCGGTCAGGGTCAAAAAGACCACAAAGTGTTCAGGGTGCGGGGCAGCCGTGAAAATGGAAGTTTGTGCGGAAGAGAAGGCAGAAGAAGCTGACGCAAAATGTAGACAGTGCGAGATCGAGGCAAAAATGGAAAAAATGATGGCTGCTCAGAGCGGACTTATGGACAGGATAGCTGAGTTTGAAAATGCCTTGGCAAAAGAGCATGGGAAAACGCAGGCCATGGGTGAGAGGCTTAGGTTAGCAGAGGAGGGACTAGGCATGGTAGTTAAGGTGAACAAAGAAGGAGGCAACAGCGAGAATAGTACCGCGCCGACCTGCAGCACGGGGGGGGGGGGGGGGCGCAAGGACAGGGTGTGAAAAACGCAGGTGCAAAGAGCGCGGGGCACAGCTTTCAGGAAGTAGGTTTGCCGGAGTGAGTAGACAATGCAGCAGCTGTGACCCAGGCTAAACACCCAGACAGTAGCCAGGTGCAGGTGACTTCAGGTGGAAAACCTCAGCGGGTTATCATAGCTGAGATTCGAATTTAGTTCGATGCGCCCAGGCACTCAAAGAGAGGGTGAAAGGCGACAAACGAGTAATGGTAGGGACGTTCCCAGGACATAGTCTGGGTTCAGTCATGAGGCAAGCAAGAGAAAAGCTCACGTCTGGGGCTTACGGACGCAACCTCGTGATGATTGCGGCAGGGCGAAACGACGTCCTCAACAAGGAATCGTCAGGATTAGCGACGACCTTGGCAATAGGTGTCGACGATATGCGCGCCATCTCCCCCCAGGTGCAGATAGTAGTGTGCACAGTACCGGAAATACCAGTGCGTGACGGCAACCTCGAAAGAGCGGTTCTCGATGCAAACAAAGAGATATGGCGTACGAGTCGAAATAAACAGGGAGGTGCATAGGTGGGGAGGTTTCCAAAGAGACAGAATTCACTTCGATAGGAGGCTTGGTCATGAGGTGGGTTGGCGGCTTGCAGGACGTGCAGTAGCTTTTTTGGGGGACATGCGGGCCCTTTGGAGTCCGAGGTAGCAAGGAACAAAGGAAACAACCAGGGGGATTTTCGGGCAGGTAGCACTGAGAAATGCCAGAAAAGAGGTAAAAGGAAGAAAAGAGCGAAGACACGTGTAGCAATTAGTTACATAAACATGCAGGGTGGCAGAAAATGGCAAAATGGTTAGAAATTGAGGAACAGTTAAACAAAGAAAAGATAGGCCTTTATGCGGTTGCAGAAAACACACCTTAGAGACCTGGAAGACCCACCACATATTGACAATTATGTTTGGGAAGAGCACAACAGGCTCATACCAGAAAGTAAAGGTGGGGGTGTTGGAATGCTTATTAATAGCGGAGCCAAATGGGGGAGAGTGAAACAAACGAGTTCAGAGCACCTCTGGGTTTCGGGCACGGTTGGTGGAAAGAAAACGGGGCTAGGTGTAGCTTACATGTGGACGGGAAATAACTGTAAGGAAAAGAATCTGGAGAAAAGCAGTGCATAAACACCGATAATAAAGAATTTGGTCATGGGACCGAAATCATCCTCCTAGGGGATATGAATGCCACATCCACGACCTTGATACAGACACCAATGGGAGGTTATTGCTCGATCTTTGCGAGCACCATAGTCTCGTGATAGTTAACACAGGGCCCAAGTGTGATGGACACATCACGTGGGAGGTCAGAAACAGACAATCGAACATTGATTATTGTCTCATGACAGAAGGAATCTATGAAAAACTGAGAGAAATGAGATCCAAACTAGAAGAGAAGCTCAGGGGAAGATGGATGCTTGAATCGATGAACAAATCGCAAGGTACGATTTAAAACAGGGAATGTCGCGGGAGCCAACGTTTCGACAAGCGGACTTGTCTTCGTCAGGGCGGCGATGAGAGAAATGAGAATAGACGAGGACGGGATGAACAGCTTGGGTAGTGATCATAAACGCATAACGTTACAACTTCGATATAAAACTGAAAAAACTAACGCAGAGTCGAATTTCGGCAGCTCGTATTTAACTGACAAACAAATAAAAAATATAGCCGCAAGAGTAGAGGAAGAAGTATGCAAAATACGAGGCAAGGACTGGGGGTACAGCGCCGCTTAAGGGAATTTCTTTTTATTTGATCTACAACTTTCGCATTGACATTGCGAAGGAATTGTGGGCACGCAAAGGTGAAATTGTTGTATTGACAATGTTTTGCTGAAGCGAACACAAAAATATTCGTTAATTAGTTTATTCTAATTAATTGATCATAAAGAATGAAAAAACTCGTAACGCTACGAGAGTTGATCCTCAACACGGCCGAGTTTGTTGCAATTCGCTAGCACACCTCGTCATTTTTAAAAACTAACATTATGTTTAAAAAATTACATTACGTTTATGTGGGACGCCCTGTATGTAGGTTTTTATTTCGCTATTGCTAAAAGTCTACTGAAATGGTTTAGTGTGTGCGCAGACAATGTATCGCACAGCCAGCCGGTGTTGTGTTTTAAATAAGGAGTTTGGTCGCGGGATCGTATCCCGGCCGCGGCGGCTGCATTTCGATGGAGGCGAAATGTTGAGGACCGTGGCTGTGCGATGTCCGTGCACGTTAAGGAACCCGAGGAGGTCAAAATTTTTGGAGACCGCCACTACGGCGTCTCTCATAATCAGAACTGGTTCTGGGACGTTAAACCTCAGAAATAAATCAATAAAAAGGGAGTTTCTTGAAAACAGCTCCAGTGAGATGAACAGCCCTTTAACTGTTAAATGAAGCAGGTCTGTTAGCTTCGTGATTTGTCCATCGGAAGCAGATAGGTATTGGCCAAAACATGGTAACACGCAGGGTGTGTCTGTTAACAATTACGCCAGGGTTTATAAAAATTCACGAGCACACTTTAAGGACTCAACCATATTGGTATTGTTGACTGTTATCTTGTTCATCTCAGGCTATCCTTTCAATGAGCTGAGGTAATTAACTTTATAGTTATCCAAGTTTTAAACAGTGGCGTTAAATACAAATTGCTCAAATGAGAATTTTACAGCATATAAATTAGTGTCCTGATAATGTAAACTCATAATAGGTTCAGTGCAATAGGTTCAGCAAAGCTTTTTTGGGAAATCGTTCCGTGTCCGGCGAACCAAAAAACTATATTATCTTTAGTTCATGTCCCCAAGAGCGCGGGCGAGCTATGCAATGCCGAATGCGCAGTGTTAATGATGATGATGTTCCTGAGCACATACGAAGCTACCGCACGCGCGCTTCTTTCTTCTCTTGCGGACATGGCCTAAGCCCGCTACTGGCAAAACGGCGGTTGGCGGCCGCAAGCAGGAGAAAACGAAGACAAATCCTGTGTTTGCTGATTTGCCTGGCACACAGCGTCTCGCGAAGCTCTGCATTTGTGCATTGCTTCGCACCGCGAGAGCACGCGTCCTCTCACGGCGCGAGGCTATGCACAAACGCATGCAGCCATGGGTATTCCGAAGCTAAATCGCACACGCGAGGAAGAAACCGCGATCCCAAAATCGAAGGCTTGCCGCTACTCGAGAACGAAATTGACGGCGCCGAGCAGATCTGGAATACGAAGCCAAGTTCAATCTCGTCACAGCAATAAGCATGTCAGTGATCAGCTTCGCTGTGTATGAGATTTTCGCGCCTTAGTGCAAGCTTGGAGCCCTCTTTTCTTTTTCTTTTTTTCTTTTCTTTTCTGGGTAGAGTCGGAAAGTGGTGCCGATAAGGCGTGAAGGCTGCTTTGAACATGTGGGGCAAATATTATTGCACTGCACGCTCCAGGGAATCCAGGATATTGTTTCGAACGCGGCTGGAAAGCGCCCGCTCTTCTTTCAACAAATTACATCATTGGGGGCGCCGGCTGATTCGCCTGAGAAAGAAACAGCGTTGGTTGATTTCATGAGAGCGGAAGATAATCTGCTATGCTTTATTTGTTCCTTTTGAATTCACCAAATGAAGGAAATGGGCGTATCTCTCTTAAAAAACTGAGAAAAGCCAGTGGCGTAGTCGCAGCCCCCGTGACGTCACTTATTGAAATTAAGAGCGGGTGCTTTCCAGCTGTGTTTAAAACCAAATTGCGAATTCAGTGTTGCGTGCAGTGCATTAATATTTCCCTGACATGTTCACAGGAGCATCCTCGAGAGACCTGCACCGTTTTCTGACTATGTTCAGAAGTGTTGTAACTTGTAAGGCCCTTTAAAATCCCGGAAAAATATAAAACGATGCACTATTACAGTACGTTGCCCGGACACTACTTCGAATGCTTTCAAATTCTCCAATGAACATTTTTCTTTTAAAAGAACAGCCTAAATGCAGGGTAAACAATGATCAAGAATTATTTGTCTGAGATCATTAAAAAAAATGTGTCAGATCGTCCATATGACAGCAAATACTAATATGATTGCATCCTTGTAACGCGCCTGCGGAACTTCTTTCTTTACACCCTGAGGCAAGTTAACTGAAAAACCAATTTTAATAAACTTCAGTGGCCTTGTCAATATTTCACCAAACATATAAATAAGAACTTGTTTTTCTTGGGTTCTCGAGGTAAACACTAAAAGAACTACAAGAATTGGCACTGCCAAACACATTATTGAACTTCAGTGCAATCACTTCGATCAAGCAGTTAGTTCTTTGAGCGTGCCCTGTGGGCTTTGATCGAATGAACAAGTTGGATCCGCTTCTGTGATTTTAAACGTAATGCTTCAAAATGAGGGCGTAGAGAGGGAGGCAAAACCAGAAAGGCTTGTGCTTTTGCTATGTTCTTTCCGCCCCGCGCTTGTGCTATAAATGGTGACATTTCTGCAATAAACATACACTCGCCAAGGTTAAAATAAAAACAAGAAAGGTATTGACGAGTGTATGTTGATTGCACAAGTACCTTCCCTCGCCAGACGATTGTTCCTCAAACGCGTGATTATAAATGGCGGACGCAGAGGCTCAATCGCAGACTCCGAAAGAAAATTGCGGAACTCAATCGCGAGATCGAAGCTTATTCTATTGAACTATCCAAACAGCAGTGGGACGAAGTATGTTCTTCGGTTGATGGACAGATGAGAGTGGGGGGCAAATGGAACCTCCTTAAACAACTACTTGATCAGTCGCAATCCAAAGGTAACCAGAGATTCGCTATTGACAGAATTGTACATAGTGAAAAGGCGAAAGGTGTGTCTGAAACAGCCCTTCTGCAAGGGTTAGCGGATACCTATCTTCCGCTGGGTCCTTCCGGTGACGCGGACTATCCTCGTTACCGGGGGGGAACGGTGGCGGAGCTGGACGCACCTTTCACTGAACCAGAAATTTGGGAGGTTCTCCAGGAGCTCAACGGACGCTCTGCACCGGGCCCGGATGGAATCTCAAATAGGCTCCTACGTAACTTGGATAGTAAATCCATCCAGAAGCTAACCGAGGAAGTCAACAAAATCTGGGAGACGGGGCTTGTCCCCGAATCCTGGAAGACTGCCTCCGTGGTGCTTATTCCAAAGCCAGGGAAACCTTTAGCACCGGAGAACATGCGGCCGATGTCGCTTACGTCCTGCGTAGGAAAGGTGGCTGAACATGCGATCCACAATAGGGTGTCCCGGTACATCGAAATTCACGAGCTATTTCCGCAAAACATGGTGGGATTTAGGCCTGCCCTATCTGCACAGGACGTCATGCTCCTCATTAAGAGACAAATTATCGACAACTACACCAGAGATACTAGAGGCATACTAGCTCTAGACCTGGCCAAAGCTTTTGACAGCATCTCTCACAAGTTTGTGCTTGAGGCAGTCTCGGATATGTGTCTGGGACAACGTTTCCACGCATACGTTAGCTCCTTTCTCAGGGAACGCAGGGCTTCCATTAAGATCGGCCAACTAAAATCCGCGGAATTTACCTTGGGAGCGAGAGGCACTCCACAGGGGGCCGTCATCTCTCCTCTGCTCTTCAATATTGCCATGAAGGGCCTCTCCGAGCGACTCGCCACGGTTCGCGGGATTAACCATGCTCTCTACGCGGACGGTATCACTGTGTGGTGCATGGGAGGGTCCGATGCCGAGGTAGAGCAGGCACTTCAACAGGCACTCAACGTCACGGAGGGCTTTCTAGTCGGTTCGGGATTGAGCCTGTCGCCTGCCAAGTCCGAGTTGTTACTTTACCGACCCACCCGACAAGAGATGAGGAACCTCACTCCTCTAGAGCAGATTCCAATATCTCTATACACACGTGACGGGCAGAGAATCCCCAGGGTAGACTGCATCAGGGTGCTCGGACTGTTGCTGGAGTCGAAGGGGCGCAACTCGCAGATTATAGCTCGCATCACTTCCAAGACGGAGAATATGCTTAGGCTCATACTCAGGGTCTCGAACCGCAGGGGCGGGCTGAGCGAGAGCAATCTCCTTCGGCTCTACCATGCGTTTCTCATGAGCCACATTAATTACGTCGCTTCGGCGCTGCACTGGTCCAAAAGGGAAGAGGCAAAAATCGACGCACTAATGCGCACGAGTATAAAGCGAGTTCTAGGGTTGCCTCTCAGCACGAGCACCGAAAAGCTCATACAACTGGGCATGCATAACTCCCTCTCGGAGGTGATCGAGGCGCAGAAAATG
>CM023491.1:63063127-63104211 GCA_013339685.2 Hyalomma asiaticum
CGAATTGAACCATCCTGGCGGCTACAGGACTGTCAGTATTATTCGAAAACATCGATATCAGAACATGCTGAAAAAACCGCCGGAGTTTTCCTTTAATGCGTGCCCGCAGTACACGGGAGCGCGCGGAGCATCGCCTCCAAGCGGTGCTCCTTGGACCCACCGATAGGGCGCGCGTGTGCATGTCATCACCTCTGAAAAACAAAGGAGCCTTAAGCGAAGCAAGAGTGCAGTGCGAGAGAGGTTAATTTAAAGGGACCCTGAAGCACCCCTTGGGCTTGGTTTCAGAAACGCATGGGTTTGTGTTGAAAGCGTCTCATAACTGCGCAGCCCAAAGAAGGTTTAAAGAAGATTTGCCGGGAGCGAAGATAGCGCAACCGGAAAACTTTCCTTTGCAGTTCTGTCTCAACCCCGCTGAGAAGAACCATTAGAGTGCTTGTTGGTGGCGTATAAGCAGGCGTCCCACCGAACGCATTACGCCACCACGCTTCGACATCGTATCAGAGTGGCTGACTGAAAGCGCAACTTCATGATGATGATGATTAAGGTTCGGTCATGAAAGGACGCTAATTTCTGCAGCCCATGCCGGGAGCACGGCTAAGCGTCCGTGGGGGTAGAGGAGAGGGAGTGAGAGAGATAGAAAGGAGAGAAAAGCCGTAGTGGAGGGCTCCGGAAATTTAGACCACCTGGGGTTCTCTAACGTGCACTGAGAATCCACAGTACACGGCCCTTGGAATTTCCGCCTCCATTGAAAATGCGACCGCCGCGGCCGGGATCGAACCCGCGCATTTTGGGTTGCAGCAGAGCACCGTAACCACTACACCACCGCGGCGGGCAAGCTCAACTTGGCGCGACTGCCGTGGCATTGGTGGGGCCGGGGCCATTGGCCGCACGCGCTTGAGGTCGCCAGCTCGTTCCGCGCCTGGTCGCGTGCCCTCGTGATCACTGCATTTTTCGGGAGAAAGCACCTTACTATAACCTTACGGCCGAGCTTTGTCCGCCGTCCCTCGTCGTCGCCGTGTGTAGATGTGGACCAATTCCCGGAGGCAGTACACCCAGACTAATTCATGCTTCACTAATTCATTGCTGGCTTAGCTTCCGATCCGTCTTTTTTTAGCTCTTGATTGGCTTTTACACAGGAATTCTCTGTTGGGCAATGCCCCAATTTTTTTTATGTTTAATTGGCTTATGCCCGATATACCTTTAGATGGAGCGGGATTCCCCCCATTTTATTTTATGTTTTTTTTTTCACACACGGGAGTACACTTTGCGATGAACGATGTACCAGCTCGCAAGGAAACAGAACGAGCCTTCGCCCGCTAGAGACAACGCTGACGCAAGCAGTACCTGCTAGCGTGTTTCTTGACTGAAAACCACTGCTCGCGCTGCACAACCATTCACCGGCCACACCCTATATACAGGCACTGGATCTTCATCTGCAATGTAGTGCCGGTGAGAGAGAGAAATAACTTTATTAGAATGAAAGGGGGAGGGTGAACTTGGAGATTCTATGGTTGGGGCCCTAAGTCCAGGTCGCCACTGGCTTTGGCTGCCCGCCGGACTTGACCCAGGAGCACCACTTGCACCCCCAGGTCCGAGCTGGCGAGTTGTGCCCCCGACTGCTTCGTACTAGGCATTAAAGTGCTGCCGAGATAATAAGCGAAGTCGCTTGGTTTGCTCGCGCATCCCCACGAGATGTGGTAGAGAGTCAGCCTACCGCCGCACCACGGACACACGGCCGGGTATAGAGTCGGATATATTGCGTGTAGTTTCAATAGATGGGGGTAAACATCTGTGTGAATTTTGCGAAGATCGGCGGCATCTTCACCACTAAGGGACTTATGAGGCGCCCCGTATTTTTGTCGCGTAGTACCGGTGGGAGAATTCTCTTATGAATATTTGAACCATGAGAATTCGCAGCGTGTGCGTTAACTAAATGTAATCCGGAGCTATGGATGACCCGTGACGTGGGAGCGCAGAGCCTCATAAAGACCTGGAGAATAAATTACAACGCGTCGGTTTATATAGATACGCGCTGTTCCTCATTTACATGCATGAGTGGAGGACGTCGCGGGTGATTTACAGTAACAGAACGATCGCCAGTGCTTCGCCCACTGGTCATGGTTCACTTCGTGGAGGTACGCCAATTCTTCTAGATGCCAGGCAGCTTATGACGGGGGCTTTGTCCGTCCCTCCCTGCTCCCTCCCACGCCGTCTGGTGTCCACACCCGCACTGCGCATGCGGATCCTCCTTCCCTCCTCTCCTTGTCTCATCTCCTCTACTCTCGGCATTCCTCCTCTCCTCTCCGAACGGCACGCCTTGACTATGGAAATGCTCTTCGTTCACGGCCGGTCTGGACACGCAGGGAGCGAACGCGCGCATCCAGACCGGCCGTGCTTCGATGAATGCTTTACCAGCTCGCAAGGAACGAGAACGCGCCCTCGCCCTCGAGAGACAACGCTAACGCAGGCAGCGTCTCCTAGCGTCAAACCAATGCAAACGCGGTGTGCACCGCCCGTGCAGCTTCGCATCACCTTATGGTCCCCTTTAGCGGGAGATGGAGTAATTTTTTTTTCGTTCATCCGAATCTTTGTTTCCGTTTATCACATAAGTTTTGGCTCGGAGGTGTATACGCGCTTATATTGTCAGTGCGCTGCTCGTCTTCCATGCTGCGCATGAGGCAGCGTCAAGATAAACTGCGCAACTCGAACGGTGTTCCTCTTTGTCTTTCATAACTCCAAGTTTGTTAATAGTTTATTCGTGATTGCAGACGGGTTAATTGTAGACGAGATTTCAGACGAGTTAACGCACGACTACTATGACTTGAAGGGACCCGAACGCACAACTGTCGACGTATTAATGTGGAATAAGATGCAGTCATATGTGGTCAGGCATTAGTATGCAAAGGCACGTAACGAGGTCGCCTACAACGGCGAAAGAGTAGAGATATCGTGTTTGACTGCTCACCCCAAGGACATGGCTTCGCTGCTGTCGCATTGCCGGTCACGGGTACTGGAAGCAGTGCTAATGTTGCATTAGCTGCGATTTACCTCGCACACCTAAGCCGTAGGTATGTCGCCCGAGGCGCTCGTGCGTTAACGACGGTTGTGTGTCACCGGGAGTTGATCAGCCTGGTATCTCGAAGAAAGTGAATTAACAGTCGTTTAACCAAGGACCTGTTGACGAAGGTCTTCCGAAAATACGACCGCGCAAGAGGAAATGAACGCCGAATAATACGAGCGCTAAGGTTGAAGCTTTATTGCTTGAAAGGAAAAATGACAATTTAGCAATGAAGTTAACGGTCCCGAGCAACGAGGGTGGCGTGCGTTCACCTGCTGGAGAGCTTTGGTGAAGAGGGTCTGTTGGCCTGCACAGACGGCTTTATTTGATTTTAGCGGGTCTTGGGCTGAGGTGCTGCTCTGCAAGCCTCAAAAGCTGACTTGATTTCGTCCTCTTCGGCTTTCTGTGGGATGAAGAAACGTCAATAAATAAACTTTAGGCACCTTTGCACACACACAAGCACACGGATATGTATGTATGTATGTATGTATGTATGTATGTATGTATGTATGTATGTATGTATGTATGTATGTATGTATGTATGTATGTATGTATGTATGTATGTATGTGTGTGTGTGTATGTATGAGCCACGTGTCTTGTCAAAAATCTAACCAGGGGAACAATTTTGAAGATGGGATGAGAGTAGGTGTGCTTGTTTGTGTATGCATGTGTGTACACATCTGAATCTGTCTTACTTGAAATCTACCTGCGGCTTTCTCGTCGGGAAAGTTCAAAGAACGATCATATCGCGGCTTTATTCCCATCAAGATTATTCCTTGTCTTGATGTCGTCCACATAACGGCATTTAGGACTAACGGCGGATAGCCGTAAGTGTTTATCGAGAATGATGGGTGGCGAGTGGGGGTAAGAAATTCGCAGGTTTATGGAGGACCAGTGCCGTTTTCATGAACCTAGAAAGAGTTGCCTAGTGCGCAACCGTTGTGCCGACATGATATTCACGTTCAACACTACCCGATTAGTCCAAGCCCAACTATCAACTACGCCGTCACTAACAGTGCGTTTCTGTGGGCGAAACCGCCAACTTCCTTGTCATCGAAATATCAGTAAGAACCTATTTTAAGCTTCCATGAAGTCGGTAGCCTTACGTAATGGAACTGAATGGAACGCTACAATCAAAGCCTGAACAACGCCCGTACTTTCGTTTCCACTGCTTTCAGTTCGCGTCACATCGACTTCATATCGCCTCTTAGACCAAGACCAGAGCCAGCACGCCACCTTTATTTGACACATTCGTTGCGACACTATGTAGTTAACTTGACTAATAGAGCATACCATGTAGTTGTTTTGAAGTTTTGAAGTCATGTTTCTCTCCGTGTAAGCACCCTACATTCGCTGCGGCAAGGCGTACTTTCTTCTCGTAAACACAACCTACGGAACCAACACGTCTTTTACAGTGACGATATTGCCAAATAAACGCTCTCGAACACACTGCTCATCAATAAAAATAATACGTTACCACAACATTATTAGGCATTTCGCCACCCTATTGGCCGTAATTTTGATGTCTTATCTGTGATATCGGCGATTAGGCTTGTACACTGAAGGTAACTGTGCATTTCCGAAAGGAAGATGAGACGTTATCGCCGTGAGTTAGCGAAAATCCAGACATACCATTCGGTTTCGCTTGCTCGACCTCACCGTTAACGAAGACCTGTCGTTTCCAACTGGTTTGTTCAGGGCTCCGACTAGCGTATGGCAGTATGTGGTCATAACGGTTATATGAAGCAGACGAGGAAACAGGACAAAGCCCAAAGACAACGCGTAATCCACACACTCACGTAATATTTTTCTCCGCTTTGTCTCGCACCGTGCGCTGCTTATGCACGTTATTACAATTAGTCAAGAACTCATCGAAATGTATACATTGCTGATCTTGCCACCCTACATTTTGAATAGAGGAGGTTGGCTAGCCGAGCTAGTCAGTAAATATTTATGACATATATATTTCGCCTGCCTGCGTTTGCTCCCTTTTTCCTGTGTGTGTTAGCGCAATGTCATGAATGTGCATGGAATCTTGATTATATCCGTCGCAGTGTTGCTTTACGTTTGTCGATTCCTTGTTTTCTTTCTATCATTCAAATTTGTATTAGTACCGCTCACTGTTAAGTGATATCGTCTTGTTTTTTTGTTCCATCAGAATGCATGCTGAAATACTTTTTTTACTGTTTTCGACGGCTCACTGGTTATTGATCCCGTCGGCATTGAATCCAAGGACTACTGGATGAGATTCCGTGAATATTGGGACGTTACGAGTAAGTTGAATGTACAGTATAGGAACACATGCGGTGAAAACGTAGCTAATGAACAAAGTCCTTGGCTGTTAACAATAATTACGCATTACTTTTCTGAGCATCAGCCACTGTTTTGAGACGTTGCAGTTCACCGAGGTATTAGTTTTCTCTGGTCGCCTTAACTGGAAGTTTCTTACGAATACATCGATAGAACTTCCGGTACTTCTGATTGACTACGTCCAAGCAAGATGCAAGATTGATGCTAAAGTACTCTAGTAGCAGTGAATGCGGAAGAAACGAAAATGAGAGGTCATTCCTTGTGTGTTCAACGCACGTGTTTGGCTACGACGAAATATTTCTGCTTACCGTAAAAAGGACTGTCTGTGTACTCGATTCTGCAGCCTGGAAAAGAATTTCGAAAAAGAACTTGTGATTGCTGTGCAACTGAACACTATAAGAATAATGGGGACGCCAAGTCGCTAAACTTGAAGCGCTGGAATGTACTTCATTGCCATAGTCGATTCCTTTTGTGTGTAGTTTTCAACGAAACAATTACGCATAAGCAGACGAAGATGTTCCCAGGATTGCATGCCAATGTAATTATTTTGGTGTTTTATGTTTTGAAGCCAGAGCAGTGGTCTGAAAATGAACATTAGGTATTGAGTAATTAAAAAAATGAGCGGGCTTTCACGTACGACATGTCGATAGAATTTGTTTTCGGCGACAGCACGAAGTGAAAATTGTACATGCCAAAAAGTTAACCATTATTCACTATAGTGAATACAATAAAAGCACAAATGAGGTAGAACAAATGGTGCAACTCTTTTGGGTTTTGTGGTCACTCACCCCCGTGCGAAGTTCGCACAGCTTGTTCGCTGTGGCCAGATCATCCTGGTTGCCGAAAGTCTGCTTCAGAGTGTCCCACTTGCTCTTCAGCTATGCAGCAAGAAAGACGGCGGTGTACGACGCTGTTATTTCCAAGGAATACGATTTCAATAATTTCACACTTCCCAACAGCACAAAGCAGCAATCCTATACACAACGGTGATAAGTCTTAGGCACACATGAATTGAGCGGACACCATGCACGCTAGAACAAAAGCGTGAAACGACGTTAGCTAGTTTGATTTGTGTGAGTTTGTAGGGGGAGGGGGCGGGGTTTCTGGCTGCGTGAAATGGCCGCTAGTCGATGCTTGCTACTGACCTCTTCTGCCCATGTCCATTGCCCGTTGGGCCGCCATTACCTGGGTGCGGGGGTCTAAAACAAGTGCTTCGGCTGGGTTGTTACGTAGCTTGAAACGACACCAGCGCAAGAACGACACAACAGACAAAAGAAAATGCAAAGATAGGGCGCTGTTCTGTGCGTCTTTTATCTTGTGTTTTGTAGCTCTCGTGCCGTTTTCCTATCGAGCTGTCATGAGTTTTCTGTCCGAAGGGTCATCTACGCACTTACGTGTACTACTCTTTATTGCCTCTATCTCTAAACGCAGTCGGCAGTACGGCCTGATCATCTCATATAAGGGAAAATGTGGGATTATGTTGTCGAGCAGAAGAAAGAACCTATCTGGAGGCGTCTCCACGTTGAGGCGTCTCCACCTTATGTCCTCGCCTTTAGTAGTGAAATTCTTCTGTAGCGCCGGCGCGTAAGCTCTTGGATGTCTGTAACAACGTGCTATGTGGAGAAATCTTGCCTCACTGGTAAACCCAGCGGAAGAGGTCACCTCCGTTCGGCCAAGGAATGATCGATCACACTGGTGAGCAGCCTCATTCCGCAGTTTTCACTGAATAAGGCTGCTCACCAGTGTGCGCTCACACCCACCTGGGAGTAAAACCACACCACTTAAGAACACAGCCATACTATATGCCGTAGCAATGCATTGTGGTGTAGACACAACCAGACACACAAGAACGCGCTCTAATCTCCGAAGCCAGCATAGGTAGGCTGGTGTTTAACTCGGGTCACCGAGGTGCCAAGCAAGCACGCTACCACTAGGCTACGGGGCTGCTGCAAAGCTTCTGCACCAGCAGCTGCGACGATGGCGCTTGTGCAGCATCAGTTGTCTTGCGCTGTTTTACTATGAAGCTATGTAACAGCTCGCTCAAGCACTTGCTCCATCATGACTACATCCTAACGTAACGTGTGGGATGCTGCACGGCGGCTTTCAGACCCCAGCACCCAGGTGACGGCGGCCTAATGGGCAGCGGACATGGGCAGAAGAGGTCCCTGGCAAGCATCGCAGCAAGCGGTATCGCAGCAATGTGGTAAGAAATGCATATGTCCTTTGGCATATGTCGGCATAGGCATATGTCGATTCCGTAGGAATACTTCAACGAGCGCCGCTTATGCTACGCACGTTACCGCGCCATTTCTCTTAGGAAAAACAGGCGTTTTGACTGTGCACTAACGTGACTGCCAATGTTACGTCGTGTGATAACGTGTAACATTCAGTCGCCACGGCGCTGTCGAGATTCCTGTTTATACCACGTTCAGCATGTACCCACTCGCGCATTTTTCACAAAGACGTTCAACCTATTCGTAACACCGGTGAATGCCACGCGATGCCTCACAGGCAGTTTCCTCGCTGAATGCTTCGCATGACGGCGTCCGCAAAAAATTTTTTTATTTGAGTTACGAAACGTTTCTATCTATTTCTTACTGATATTTGGGGCCATTCTTTCCCTCGCATTTTACAAAGTCACAACAAGCGAGATATACGAAGATTTCGCCTTTTCAAAATTAAGAAGGAAGGCTAAAATACAATAGCACAACACGACAAATATAGACGCGCAATGAATGTGTGATTCGTGGGGGTTTACTTCTAAAGCCACGTTATGATTACGGGAGGCACCGTAGTGGAGGACTCCGGAAATTTTGACCACATGGGGTTCTTTAACGTCCATTGACATCACACAGTGCATAGCCCTCAGTATATCGCCTCCATCGAAATGCAGCCTCTGCGGCCGCGATGACATCTCGCGACCTTACGACAAGCGGCCGAGTGCCATAGCCACTAAGCCACCGTGGTGCTGCAGACGGGCAATCATAAGTGTAAATAACACCGGATATGACAAATATGCGGCTCACCTCTGCTGAAGCGTGGCTTGTAATACACTGCACCGCCTGCAATTTCTTGTCGTCAGCCAAGTCTGAAAGTATAAGAAAGAGATCACAGCACTTGTTATAACGCAAAAAGCACTCAGCCTTTGATTGCGGCAGTTCTCTGTATTATTTGGTTGCTATGGTCACTTTCATTTTCCTTAAATACCGTCAGGCAGTAACCCTCACTAAATGTCATTGACTCGAATGCTGTGGAAAAACACTGCTTCATTGGTAACATTTGTTCCTTTAAGGCACGTGAAACTCCGGATCTCCTTTTAAGAATAAGCTACAACCAATCAACACGAAGCGCACAGAAGAAAAACGAAGTGCGCAGTAGAAAGCTGGGTTCGCCCTTCGCATTTCTTGTTCTAAAAGCGAAGCTGCTTAACCAGAAGTTTGGGCGCACGCAGGAAACTGTCACATCATGAGAGGAATGTGTGTTCACTTCCACGTAATGCCCAATGCGCAGCATCTGCGCGACACTCCAACAAGCCAAGCCAACCACGTGATAGGTAGCGCTGTATAATATAGTGTAGCACTGATGTTGGAAAGCGAGGTTAGGGTGAAAAAGAAAGGAAGAGGTTAGGTAGTGAAGCATAGCATAGGCAAGTGTGGTATAGTATAGCAGGAGCTGGGAAAGCAAGGTGAAGAGGAAGGTAAAGAGGAGGGTGTGGAAGAGGGAGCTGGGGATGAGGAGAAGGGAAACTAGGGGAGAGCATAGGATATATTCTCGTACACTAATGTGTAGCAAGCGACGGAGAAGCTAAATGAGGGTGATGAGGAAGTGAGTGTGAGGGAGAGAGAGAACTGAAGAGCAAAAGCAGGCAGGTTAACCAAGCGCGTGATCGGTTGGCTACGCTACGCCTGGGGACGGGAAGAGGGGAATAATAGATAAGATAGAGGAAGGAAGAGCAGGAAAGATACAGGAAGGCAGTGGTAAGACGTGCACAAAGCGCTAAAGCACAAGGACGGGTGCGTCTTTCACAGGCGTTCGTGAAGTGCCGTCCGTTCCAGGAAGCACACCGGCGCCTTCGCAGGCTTCAGCTCGCAGCTTCGCGTAGGCCATGGATCGAAGATCTTCGCCAAGTGCTAGCAAGATTGATGCAAGGCTGAAGATGAAAAAACGGAGGGGGGGAGAGGTGCAGTCTTGCATAAGTTTGTACAGTATAGGGCATTGAGGAGAGGAAATGGGGTGTCGGCTGTAGAGGAACGTAACGCCATCAACTACGCATTTTCCTCTGTCTCTGCACCACTTTTGCGTAGCTGTCTGATTTTTTTTCAGGAGCTTGTGTTGGTTGACTTTTGAAACTGGTGCCGATGGAGTATCGAAACAAAATTTCTGCTGCGCCAAAATAAAGTTTCATTGTGGAAGAGCGGATTCGAACCACCGACTGCCTGGACTAGAGTCCAGTCTAGTGCGGCGCATGTTCTCATGCGCCGGACCACGGCTGCCTATTCGGCAACCTTATATGGCACAAGTGTCTTTGACACCGCCGGAATCAAACCGCCCGTACCGATTGCGCGTTTGACGGATCAACTCCAAGTGACCGATCTGTGACGTCACCTACGTACGCCGTTATAAAAGAACATCTTCAAAGCTTCACCTTCAATTAGGACGACCGACCCAGCGGAAGCATGGCTCTAAGGGCCGTTATTTTACCTTGTGCGGGTTGGTTGCGATGATTATTCCGTTCGTAGCGACTGTCCTTTATAGTTGTTTACCCGTGCCCACGACAATTGTGAGGCAGTATCTGAGTGTTCCATGCTCTTAAAATGCTTTTCTGTGGGGACGTGGATGTTAACCGCGGTCCTACAGTGGTCAAGTATCATGTCTAGAACGATGGATCATCGTGCTCGGAGCTGCACTAGAGACATCTGCAGTTTGAAACGGGTCTGACGCGTCTGCCTTGCATTCGGGATCCTTGTTTATCACCGCAGATGCAGCAACCATTTCGGACGTCGGAAGTGCTGCAGCGGTGTAGCCCAAAAACTAAATATAAGAAAGGAAAAAGTAAAGAAAAGAAATGAAGCGAACCGTTGCCCGCGCCGGATGCAAGCTGTGCTGCATTCCCGTTCTTCGTTCGCGGTCACGTTATCCCAACAACAGTTTTACGCCCACTTATAAACTAAATGAAGTTTCCTGCGTTTTTTTCGCGTCAGGCTACTCGGAAGCTAGCGCTTGGCCCCTATAGAATTTCGCACTTGGAACTGCGAATAGAGTGCTCCAAGAATTTTATAAGGAATGCCGGCTTGGTGATGTTCCCCGTCGCCGGCCAGAAAGGGCTCTACCAACGAAGGACCGACTGATCGTCGTATGTAAAGGCAATCCAAACTGCATTTAGTCGCAGGCAACGCATCGTCAGTTACGATTGATAGTAGGTTTACGAATTTCAAATAGAGCACACGGCAATAGAAGCAATGTGCTACGAAAAAATCAGAGCGATGCGCAATATACATTAAGCGGCGCATTGTCAGTATATCATGCAGCAAACGTGGAATTCGAACAAAGTATAAGAGGCGCGGATACGGTTTATTCCACTCGTTTCTTTTTTACCGCTATACGGTTGCTCTGCCGGCCAAAGCAGTTCCCATCCTCAAAGATCAACAAGGACGGAAACTGCAAGGCAAGCGCGTCAGGGAAGCTGCGCATGCTCTGATGTGACCCGTTTTAAACTGTAGATGTCGCTCACGCAGTTGCGGGCACTATGATCCGTCGTTCTAGACATGAGTTGACCACTGTACGAACGGCGAACTGCTAGAAAAAGTTCTTCAGGGTGAAAGTAATCTAAAGGATCCAATTGTTGCGCTCAACACAAAAACAGAAGGAATGATCGTCGACATCCGTGTTAGCCTGTTGAAAATTGAGACACATGTCTAAAGTCAAAACAATAAAAACTAAACTTGGTGAGTTGGACGATAAGCACTGTCAGATCATTGCAAACTTAGATGAGTTTTCAGTCACGCAAGCTCACTGACATGAGGGATAGAAGCAGATGTTCGGACATTTTAATTCATGGGCTTTTTGAGGAGCCGGGGGAAAGAGAGGACAATGTTAAGGGAAACTAGGTGCGAAGTATTCTTCGTATGGCCGTATTCATGAACTCGGAAGGAGGGCTGCTCGGGGGCCTATTATCGCACTCTTTCAAGACCTGAAGGAAAACGTGTCTGTTTTTAAGGATGTTGGGAAACTTCAGGAAACAAAAATCTTAGTACAGACTGATTATTCACGCGAAACCTTCAGGAAGAGATATCTGTTGTGGGAAAGTGCTAAACCTTATAAACAGCAAAGCAAGAAAGCATCACTAATTCATGATAAATAACGGATCAACGGGAATTTGTTTTTCTAGGATGACACAAAGAAGACACGTCAGCGTGTTTTGAAAGGTCATACGTCGCACCATCCTCGTGAAATTCTTCGCTCGATAATATCAGGATTATGAACGTGTACGCCCGTAGCCACATTAATAAAACAGACGAACTTGTGGCACTCCTTGTTTCTCATGGCCCACACGTCACCGTAATTACCGAGTCTTGGCTGCACGAAGAAACCTGTGATGTCGTCTTGATTCCAATATATATTTCTCACAATATATTTCGTCGTTACCGCCCATCTCGAGACGGCGGAGTTGATATATCAGCGAATTTTAATATTGAATGCATTGTGTTTGATGCAATTGATGATATTGAATACTTATACCTTAGGTTGTTCCTGTCTGGCACTGTTGTTCTCTAGCACGCTGTTTACAGACCTCCTGATTCCTCTCCTGGTGTTTGAATCGCTTTACGAAATCACTTGCGTCAACATAATGAACACAAAATTTTACTTGATACTGACTATAAACTCCCTTCAATTAACTGGAACCCCTTATCCTATAGTTATGAATGTACACATAACGCAGATTTGATGTTTGATATTGTTCTTCAAAACAACTTTGTCTAGAGGAACCCACGTGGATTACACATAGCTCAAGTTCTGAGCATGATCTCGCGCTTTTAGATTGGTGCCTTCTTGATAACAATGTTCCTCTACAAAACGGTCTGAGCAGGCGGACTGAAAATGTTGTCTTGTGTATTCGTTCTGAAAATGAACTTGCTCCGGCAAATAGTTTCCGGACAATTTGCAGGAAAGTTTATAGCTATTAAAAGGTAAAGCAAAGACGCAACAGAGCTTTGGTCTTTAAAGTAAATAGATAATTATGTGTTGAAGTGCTGTGCTGTGCAAAGGGCATTGTTTTAGCACTAGAAGATTCTTCAAAATATGCTCACACATTGCACACAGTCAACCAAAGCCATGTCATTAGGGCTGATGTACGGCTGTCCTTCTCTCAATTAACCTTCTGTAATTACTTTTAATGTAAATATTTGAAATCTACGGAAATAAAGGTTTTCAATGAGCTATAAGGGAACTTTGTACAGCAAGAAGAACAACCGCGGCAGCTCAAAAGATGACTACAACGGCTTAGTAGAGCGTCCGCAGCGAGACTGCCACGTTAAAGAATCTGTTCGGCTACAGGGCTCGCCTATGCTGCTATGATCCGTGAACGGTCTCCAGCCTCTTTTATACCACGCAGTTATGTAAACTTTTTCTTTTACGCGGTTCATATTTTTCTTTTACGCAGACTGCCTTATTTGATAATGAAACGCAGAACACAGAAGAAACAATCTCGGACATCCGCGTCCTCGTTCACCTGTGCTGCAGAACTGGCAATAGTCTAGCAATGAAGACCACTGGTGGTGGAAAGCGGAGGACATGTGGGAGATCTATGCATATGATACTTCCACCGGACTACTGCTGTGCAATAAATAATCGTGGTATTCACCTTATTTTGGGCACTTTCTTTTGGGAGGGGGAGGAGGCTCCAGAGAATTCTGTGGTCAGTGAACGACTGCCGGCATGCGAGAAATCAATAAATCTCACAAAGAAAGAAAAAAAAAACCCAATAACCTCCCACAACCCCGCCGTCCGGGACTTCCCAAAAACATCTCTTTTTGTATCACTTGGGATGTTTTTCTGCGGTATATGGGACATCCCATGGGACGTCCCTACCTCCCAAGTTGGACGTCTTTTTGTAGTCCTTAAGACGTCCATGTGTTGTCTGGGGGCTTAGGCAGGGAACGCAGCATCCCAAGCACGCCTTCGACGCGTTTCTGAGAAACGGGTAGATTGCCAACCTACCGAGGCGTCGCACACTGCCCTGTGTACTATATATAACAAGTTCGGTAGAAGGTCGTGGCCATGACTTAATTATTTTCCTTCAGCACAAAAATAATTATGGGCGGCAATAGAAGCGCCAATCCGCTTGTCGATGTACGCACTCCTGTACAGGTTGCACCAACGAGGCACGTAATAGAAATAGTTGTGCGCAAATATACAACATTTGTATACATTCGAACGTGGAGCAAAAAAAAGACGATTTGCTCGTAGAAAAATACATAAAGTATACCTTTGCGTGTATATCTTTATAGGCATGCCTACAGCCACGCAAAATTCAGTTACGCACAAAATCCTCCCACAAATATTTCACGTGCATATCAGTTTCGTCTTGTTTGAGGGCTTCTGGAGAAGCTAGTCTTCTACTGTTTTTTTGTACCCAACGGCCTTCGACTGCTGCGCCTCGAGTACGATAGGCAAAAGGCAACTCGCGGCACGTGTTCGTGTTGTGTCTCATTATGTGGCTTAACTGTGGCTTCGTGCACCCTTACAAAAATGCCTGTTGACGTTGAGTAGACCACCTATTAATTTTCTATTGACTGTACTGACAGTCTACAGACATTTACACTGTAGTAACACTTGTTCGTAAAACGTCTTAAGACCTACTACTTACTTCTGTATGAAAAATTTTTTAGCTATAACGTCTAAGGACTTGTCTTAGTTCTGTATAAAGGATATTCTAACTGCACTGTCTAAAGGCCTCCTATTTACTTTTGTATAAGAAATTTTTTAGCCATCACATATAAATACATCCCTCTTAATTCTGTATAAAGAACGTTTTAAATACATCGTCAAATGACTTCGTTCTTACTTCTATATAAAGACTATTTTAAATGCACCGTCAAATTGCTTCAGTCTTATTATTGTATAAATAATTTAAGCACACCATCAAATTGCTTCCTTCGGACTTTCGCATAAAGAACTTTCTTTATCTAAAAGTGAGAAGTCGTAGAACGTTTACCCTGTACACTGAGCGATTCTTTGATATTTCCCGCAGGACATGGTGATGATTGCAGCTGCACATTGCCTGAACACAAAGTATATGTCGCCTACAAGTGCACTTGAGCTAACTTGTTGTCGACGCGTAGTGTAAGGTGCTTTTGCACTTAAAAATAACATGCGAGATTGTAATCAAACGTCCATTTGTCAAGATAACTTATATAATTGACAGAGCCCGCAAGCACTGTTCTAGTGGGCACTTCTAACGCCTTTCGAGACTTGCACCTTCTCGTATACTCTCTTTTTTCTGCAGTTCAAACTAACAGATGATACACTTCTTTGATACGGCCGTCTTGCAGAAAGATTCAAAGAACAGTACTCACACCAAAAGGGTCCGAGCTGACCCCGAAACGTTCGGTTTGTTGCGTTTCAGGTAAAAAAGAAGAAACGAAGCAGGGGCCTACGCTGGTGTCATCTCGTTTCAGCACTAACATTATTTTGCTTAACCAGACAGATTTGTGGCAGCTGTTAACATTTAATATGTGCTTTGCTTGCTGTCAAAAAAAAGAAAAAAACAACGTAAAACAGCAACAACAGCTCATAATGCTACCAGCACAGAGCAGTGAATTGCTATCTCACAGAAGCTGGCACAATCTCGTAATGAGTTAATTGCGCGGCTTTCATATATCTCTAATTCTCGCAGATTCCCTTTTCGTAACCATCTGCCACATAAAGGCCCTTGTCGATATTATGTTTAAAGCTTTGTGCAGGCTCACTTTTTTCCGAGCATTTGCTTTGTGTCTCGCACGCTCTTAAAATACACGGCTACCTACTTTCCTTGTGCGTGCGCGTAAATATGAACACATGCATGTAGCCGTCAAGCGTGGCAAGCGCACTTGTTTCGAAGATGTCAACTAATTCTGCCTTCTCAAAGAGTTTGACCAGGCGGAATTATAGTAATAGTGGCAGTAGCAGTAATACTGCATGTGAAGCAAAAGAAAAAAAAAGCGCATCGGAGACTTCGCGAATGTCAGTTTTCCTCAGCAATGGTAAAACCAAGGTCCATCAAAACGACCTTCCAAACCATGCCCTGGCACATGCTGCGTGCACAAAATTCCTGAGCCACTACTACTAGTTTGCAAGGCGGAGCAAGTCCGGCAACCCCCCCCCCCCCCCCCGATGCGGTTCCTTAAATATCCATTGTGCCAAAGCTCTCCGTCCACTGTTGGTGCGCAGCTAGGAAAGGGGCGTTGAGAGAGGGAGAACGGCGTGCACGTGCTGTGTCACCAGTCTGGCAGTTTTGCGTGGACATGCTGAATGAGCCGTGTGTCGGGGATGTCAGCCCAAGCCGTTGAGTTTTTCGACATGTATGAGTTCCTGGATATATTCTTCGATATGTGTGAGTGCCTGGATATGAGTGACCCAAAACTATGTGGTGTAGCCGAAGGGCGAAGCTATTAGGATGTGCTTTAGGCAAGAAAACGGACACCCGGTACAAGCCCTCCACTGTTTTAGGCGAAGGTCACTGCAACCTGCATACAGCAGAGGCAAGGCGAAGTGGTAACTACTTCTGCGTCTCTTTGGACTTTTGTTATATCTTCTGACCACGCATGAACTATTTCCGGTCTTGTATGTTCTATTAGTGTGATGGGCTTGAATATTTTCTTTTGCTCACATATTTCTATTTGTTTTCGATCGAAGGGGCCCATGTGGTAAGTTTTCCTGCATAATTCCTCGTATAATTATCCTCGTTGATATACGTTCAGCCTAGCAGTGTGCACGCGTGTACTTCGGAATGCTGATTTATATGTGCGAAGCCTATCTGACAGCACATATTCCTTATGACTACAGTGCCACGTGTCTGCGGTTGGTAGTAAATTACTACCGGAATGAATTTTCAAGTTAAATGACACTGTCTTTTTTATTTCCTTTTTATCAATTAATGAACTTTCTTATAGTTCAAATACTCGTGAACAAATCATACTTCTATGCGAATGTGATTTGTGAGGCTAAAGCAGATCTGCTTCATCTATTTATCTAGCCACCTCGTGCTAAGTAGAGGCTGCTTTACGTTGCCTATTTTAATGTTTACTACCTGATGCGCTTGTCTATTGTTCTTACTGCTGTGTACCAATGAACGATAATAAATTATTCATTTTGCTACTTCGTATGTATTTTGCTTACGCTTGGTTGAACAACTCGTTCACACATATCGACACAAGCTGTCACGGGGTAACATATGTTGGTAGACCAATCTGAGAATGTGAATAATGTGTGCATGAACATGCCTCACTAGCTATATTAACCAATTGTTAAAAGGGTATACTGAGACAAATGTTAGTAGATGATCCAAAGAAAGTCTACAAATATTTTGGCAGCATGTTCCTAGGGCGTCAAATGACAAATGTTCATAGGGTACTAGTAGAAAGTAAGCAGACAGCCTATGAACACGTGTCTATGTACTGTTTGTGTCCAATTGTTTCCAGAACGCCAACAAGCAGTCAGTAAAGAAGTACACAGACCTTTGGTAGACATTCTGTCTGTTGGTAGGTTCTAGTAATAATTGTCTGTAGGCAGCCAAGTTATGTTTCTAGAAATTTTTCTAAGGGCAGTCATCTGGCGCGAAGTGCGAACATGTGCATCTTTGGCAGAGCGCGACAGCGTGCGTCGTCACTTGCTGCCACCTGTCACCCGTCCTCGAGGGAAATGGAGGGGAGTACCCGCCAGCCTCCAAGCCGATCTCCCTAGTCGATCTGGGAACGTGTTTCGTTGTCTGTGAAATGTGATCACTGTGTGGTGTAACTCCTGTGCACGGTTTTCACCTGTCGGACGCTTTACTGTCAGTCCCTGAAACTTCATCTGGCCTTATCGTTTCACCCTTTCCCGTGGCGGACTCGAGGCGGGGCATGACCACCGCTCTTTGAGAGTTGCACCCAGCAAGCAGCCAAGGGGCGACGTATTATATAAGTGACCGAGTGGGCGCTATCAAAGAGCTGCCAGAACCCCATAAATATACCTGTCCTCTAATCAGTTCAGGCTTATCCTATTTCTACTTCTCCCAGAATTCCCGAAAGTGCTGACCTGACGGCGACGTCCACTTAGTCACCCGCGCACTACAGGATTTACCGAGAGATCATCTCTCAAAGAGAACCGTTGCACGAGAAGGCATGTCAGCATTTTACTTTTTAGTGAAAACGCAGTAGCAGGCGCGTACAGCAAATAACTTGTCGGTGAAGGTTCTCATTCATCTCAACACAACTGTGCAGTCAACAGACTTTAGTTGCTCAATCACTTGCATTTAAAGCTATAGTAACATGAGAGGAGCACACTGGAGTTCACTTTAACAGTGGATAGAACTGTACTTCTTGACGACTGTGAGGTTTATGCTGCATAAACAATAAACAGGAAGGCAAAGTGCCGGGGCTCACCACAGAGTTCGTCACGGCCTCTCACGGTCGCGGCCAGCAGGCCGACAATGGCCAAAGTCAGCATCGTCTTCATAACTGCGGTTCAAGAGTTGACTCTCCAGGCAGGACAGCGAGCGACGAGTGGCGTGAGCTGCCCAGGGCCGCCCTTTTATGTGTCTCTATGCGCCTCGTGACTCGAAGAATAAGCCGCGTGACGCCGTCTCCGGTTGTACTTGCATCCGGGCCATCGATAGGTACAATCCGAGTCCGTCATCCTTTTGCGCCATTGTTCTCCCACATCCTGTCGGCCCCGCGTACTTTGAGCGCGAAGGAGAGCCACTTGATACAGCGGACGTGCACTGACGTAACGGAGGTAAAGTAACCGGCGGATGGTAAGACGGCTCTACCATGGCTTTTCTACCGTTATATACGCGTGCGTATAGATGACGTGTCGTCGGTGTCTGCGTCACTTTTGCATTTGTAATTATATTTGCAGGCAAACTCTCTCCTGAAGGGCAAGCTAAATTTTACAAAAGTAAATCAAGAAGCATCCGATGAATGATGGGCCTTGCAGCGCCATTGTAGAGCAAACCTAGCCGTTTCCCTCAGCGTAGCCGGATTAGAATATGTGTTTTGGTATTATTTTGATATGAATAGTTTGCATGAAGAAGTGAAGAATTTCCATTCATGCAAGTTCTTCTTTGTTCTGAAATTCAATGTCTTCCGCCTGTGACTACTCCGCTGATAACTCCGATAGTGCGAAAACTCCGCTTAATACTGATAGATGTAAAATTTTTGTAATGTAGGATATATGTGAGGCAAGACTGCTATTGTTGCCTCCTGTTACCACTAAAAAAAGTGTTCCAGGGCCCCGTTTGAGAGAACATTTCAGATCATGGCCAACTTCTCGGCTATCCATCAGGTACGAGTAAAATGCGGAAATGGCTTTATCAGATCATGAATATCGCGTTTTAAAGAAATTTCTTACATTTGACGTCTAAAGAAATTCTAGATTGTTTAGAAGTAGAAGTTAGATGTGGCTAACTCTGTAAAAAAATTAGGTAGCGTCATTGTTTAAGCTGCGCGTTTTATGGCATCTAGAGCAAACAAAAAAATACAAAATGTAAACTTACAATGTATGTGAAATCGATAAAGTGCTTACCAGTGTTTTCCTGAACAATGATTCACGGATTAGGGGTGTGTTTCACAGTACCGAATACAACCTCAGAATTTTTCTCTGAACTATATTGTCATATACTCTTCAGAGCATTGCGATATATTACACTGCCGATTTACGTGTAAGCTTCAAAGTTATGATCAGATAGTTCATAAAGATGGAAGACAGGGCATGTCGCCGCGGCCAGCGTTTTGGGAAGTGCGCTTGTCTTCAAGGGCGGCAGTGCTTTTCCCAGCGTTTGTCTATTTGCGCTTTGATCCGTATATCCCAACCCCTAGAAGAATACAGAAGTTCTCATCTCCCAAAGGAGCTGAGAACCAAAGTGGTCGTTCGGATTGTAAACTTTACCGGTTGCTTTTGTAGTTTTCCTTGTATATTTTAAATAGTCCTAAACAAAAGCATCATAAACCTAAATAAATGTTACCTTAACGCTTGAATTGTACCTTTTTATTATAAATGCAACAAAATTTAAAGGGCAACAATGTATAACGCTTTTCTATTCTATGTTTCTATATTTTCTATATTTCTATGTTTTCTATTGACACATCGCCTTTTCTAAGGATATGCTTAGCGCGAGAATTGGCTATAGTTGTTCTTTAACAGCAATGTGGCATAAGACCTTTTTGTGAATACAGGCTGACATAGGTTAAAGTACTTGCCCAAAAAAAAGCAAAATACTATGCCACCATATGCACACGCATATGAACCCTCACAAATCTTCCTCATATGTTTGTTGGTAATGTGACCATTTGTGTGCTGCTATTTTCTCTGTTGTGGCACCACATGTCTACACACCAGATTCTAGGGTTTCTATTTATATTCTTCAAACCATTATCAACTATCGCTAACACACCACGCCTTTGTCACAAAAGGATAATTCATCGCTTTAAATGCGGCACGACAATCTTTACAGATCCTTAATAATGTTAAGCATAATAAGGAATTTCTCTCTCCCTCACTTATTTCTGTCAGTCTCAAGATGTATGCCCTTTTAATTCAAACAGCTGTCTTATATTGAAAATGCAAATGCCTTACCGTAATAAGCAGAAACGCTGCGCTTTTCTTTCGTTTATTAGCGGTGATGAAGCATTTGCCCGCACTATCAGAGGTCAGAAATATATACATCACGATATCAACTACCTTTATTGTTTACGTCAATGCACTGAGGTGAGAGATGGGCCGTCATATGTAGAAGTAGGCTATGTCATTGACAACATCTCATGATCTGATTGTCATCCGCACTCTATCGTTATACATCTTCCTTTTTTTATGTCATTCTGTCTTTCGTATAAAGGAAACACTGGCGACGATTTGCCTTTAGTTCAGGCCAGTATACGCTGACTTGACGGCGAATGTGATTTTATGAAAACCCCCTTCATTGGCAATCCTTGACAATAAGTGAAGCGGCAGGCCACGGACTGCCGCTATCGAAGCAAGGAGCATTTAAGCGCAGAGGTGTAACCGCTGCCGTGTTTGGAGTGCAACGCCTCGCTGAAGCTTCCAATATTGACGATAGGCAGCAAGCAACGAAAGGGCCCGACATAGTTCAGCAGTTTGGAGTTTGCGTCTAGGTACAATTTGACGCATATGCCCACGAAGAATTGCTTTACTGCTGGGTTGAGGTCTACAGACAGCTTCCGGAGACCGAACTCGGCCGTCGTGTAACCTTGGTAGGCTATTCGAGCACCCATAGCATCGGAGAATGTTGTATCTGTGTCCATCGCGAAGGAAGTGTCTATATCTAGCGGGTTGTGAAAAGGGATACGATCGTCCTGCACAGTGTCATCGGCGCGGTAAAACGAAAAGTCGAAGAAAAGATTGGTGATGTGTGCAAATACACCAAGCTTTTTATGCTCGTAGAGATGTCTTCCTTAAGAACGCTGAAGAGGACAGATTTTACAACAATATTGTAGCATTCTATATTTAGGCATTACCTGGCGCGATCAAGAGACGCCGGGGCTGCCAAGCTCGACCAGTCTCTTGTAGCTACGTACGGTAAGGCTTGAACAGAAAATTATAGCGTAGCAATACTCGTAATTATAAATATGATTCCCTCGTCAGTGTCCTTGCTTTTCATGCAGTATAGCTCACCGTACACAGAGTGTTCCGCTGCAGTGCACCGTGTGAGAGGTTCCATTCCTTATCGCTGCAATTGCGTCCCTGAGGAGGCGGAATCTGCAAACCAGCATGAGACGGTTAAGCAAGAGCAGAGTCCAAAGCAATCCACAACTCTCCACCTGGGCGCCGTTCCTCTCTGCGAGTTCGTTGCAGCTACTCGCAAATTGCCTATTTACATGTCGCTGGCAGAGTAGCATGTCAGCAGTGTTGTACCGAACGTCGTTCCAAGGAACGACGTTCCTGGAACGGGTTCCTTTTGGGAGCAACGAAGGAACGCCATCGTTCCATTTGGGATTGGTGGAACTATAACGGGAGCGCGTTACATTTACGAAGGAATGGCAAAGGGAACGGCGTTCCTTCTTTACACGTTCCACTTCACAAGGATAGCACGTGCGCAGCACATCGTGCAGGGCGGATAGGCTGGGCTACAAGAAGCCCTCCCTGCAGGCCCCTTTTTCCTGCTGCCACTATCGCTCCCTCATAGAAAATCACGCACGAAAACGCCATTCTATTGTGGCTTCGATTATTCGACGAGGATGACGCTTCCCCTTCACTGCGGCCGCACGACATCAGGGTATCCCTCTTCTCTTTGGCGGTGGCCGCTTATTATGGCCGCTGGACAGGTAGTTTCCGGATGTCAGCCAGCCCTGTATGAGTGTACTGCAACGCGGGAGGTACTGCGTGCAATAGCAAAGTTCCTTTAGTCCCTTATGATCCCGCCGCCAGGGCTCCCTCCGAACTAAAAAAACACTGTCAACGCGTGCATGCTTGCGTCTCCCCGCATTGGTTCTGCAGAGAACGCGGGTACGGCCATGGTCGTCCATACTTGTAAGACACTATGTGCGTCAATCTCATCAAGGTATCTTAGTTGAACTGAACAGGCTGCGCCTTAACCTTGCGTCAATAGCCCTATGCCCTCGCAAAAAGCAGAAGCGAAAGGCTTTTCAAAAGATATATGCACGTGCTAACGCGAACGTGTGCTGAACATGCTTGCATGCGTGCGTGCGGGCGTGTTTGTAATGCTGAGCGAATTTAACATAGCTGTAACTAGGACCTGGTCAATTATGTTAGGAGATGCCCAGTTTGTTCCTAATAAAAACTGTGGTTTCATTTCATTCTTATCAGTACGCGACCAAAGGGCTAGCTACACAGGAATGTCCTGTTAATCAGTCAATTATACTCGTGTGGTGGGGTCGCCTTCGGTTGGCGTCCCGTCAAATTATGTATGCGAGGCTATTTATTTTCTTATTTATTTCCGGCACCACAACAGCATTTCAGCCTTGCCTTAATGTCATTGTGCCTACAAATTGAATAGGCAGATAATGCTTATTTCTTATGCCACGAAGAAAAGAAGGAAACAGTCCCGTGTTATTTAATTCGGAGGTAAACGCACAGGATAGCCTTATTAAAATTCCTCACACCGGCATGCATTCAACGCAGCTATAATTAACAAAAAAAGTTCAGTATATCACAAATACTTGAAGGTGATGAGAACCATGTAAAAGCAATATGTCCAGAATTGCCCAATAGTTCATTAAAATGCTACAAGGGTCACCAATTTTGAGCAAAATCGTTTAGAATCGGGAGTGCTGACGGCTTCTGGGAATCTTGTTCCTGTATTTGCGCTGCAGTGCCATGGATCAGGCACAAACCTTTACATGCTATCCTAAACGAAAAGGTCTATTACTAGCTTTTAGTGTCAGAGGCACCACTGTTGTGTCCGCTTGTGCATGCGAGTAACTACCTATTTACACATTGGTGGAGGCGCAGTATCCCGGCTACGCATCTTTTTTTTTTTTGAACAATGAACAGATTCTATTCGTCAAAATAAAAAAAACATTCAGAAAAACGAAGCGAAGCTAAAGGCCACTCGACCTGACGTGGCTTCGCTACGTGACTTAAGTGGGAAGTGTCGCACTTGTAATAAACTAGCGCCAAAGTTGCAGTGGAGTCGTCCGTAGTATGTTCGGTGCTCCTTGAAAATATTTGCCTCGGAACGTTTCTTTGGGTGTTTCTTTGTGTCCAGATAATACGCCGCCGGTGACGATAAAATTCCTCAATTGTATATAGGTCGATGCGAGATTTACTTAATCGTGAGGTTCACTTTAATTTGTCTCACGATTAATTTTCAATTTTAGAAATCAGATGTAACGTGAATGTAACGACACGTTCCAATTTTCGAAATGTAACTGGAACGCGTTCCTTTTCTATGAAAGGAACTTCTAACGGGAACTCGTTGCAAAATTGTGAAGGAACGAGGAACGAGTTTTCGTTCCTGTTTCTGAGGAACGTGTACAACACTGCATGTCAGCGATATTTCAACACCAGCTAAATTCTCTCCCTTCCCATAGAGGGCTCTCTCTCTCTCTCATCTCTCTCTCTCTCTCATGTGTTTACGTCAACGTCAAACAAGTACAACTTCTCAAAATCAATGCGGAGACTTCAACTGTCAAGTGCGAATTAATGAAATCATGATTTTGGTTATGAACGACTAAAGCACTGCTATATTTATTTAATGGAAATGGGAGTGGTATCGCCCCAGTGTCGTTTGCTCCATACGTTCGAAGACCATTCGCGTTCACGCGCCGTAACGGAAATGCTTCGCCACGCAGTGTTGCACACAATGGCGCATCAAGCTTGACCCTGTCACCCGCCGTGGTAGCTTAGTAGCTGGCGTGTTGGCGTGAGAAGCGCGAGGTCGCGCGATCGAATTCCAGGCGCGGCGGGCGTATTTCTACGGGCTGATATGCACAAAAATATTTTTATTCATTTGTTCATTATGCCTGAAAAGGTCCCGCAAGGGATAGCATATGAGTGGTGGGTGCAGAAACAGACAGCTCCTCAGTAAAGCACTCCATTCGCAGGCACTATTGATAGGTGGTCGAATGGGCAGTTGGTGCGAGTGGCGAGAGGAACGATGCGCAGTAATGAGATTCCGTTCTCTGGAGGCCGCGAATAGAAAAACCAAAAATCGTATTAGACGAGCATTATTTAGACGAGAAGAAAGTGAGGGAAGGCATAGCTGCGCTTTTAGGGCAGATACACTGGTGCTACAGGAATAGCCTGAAACAACGAACCTGACAGCGGCTTCTAGACCGATTCAAGAGATTTAGTTATGTTAACTTGATGGTTTTCATAAACGGAACAAACATATTCTATGCTGGATCGGATCAGTGTCTTATAGGCAATCAGTTTGAGTGCAGGAAATGCTGATGGCAGATTACGGCGTCGATAACCTAGTAAGCTATTGCAGGAATCAATTAACTGGTGTACATGATAGGTCCAGGACAGTATCGCTAGGTATGTGCACATAGGCATTTAAATATCTTGCACTGAGTTAACGTGGTGTTGTTAAGGGAGTAAGCGTGCACTACATAGTTACGGTGGCGATAAAAGGACAACTGGGAGCAATTACTGATGTTGAGGGGCATGCGCCATTGGTTGCACCACGCTTCGATTTCCAGGAGGTGATCCTATAAAGCGCAGGAGTCTACAGAGCTTCTTATTTGCCGGTACACAACAGAATCATCCACAGAAAGGCGTATATTTCATGATACATTACACGGCGGGTCATTAATATGCATAAGAAAGAGGAGAAACACTGAGGCCATTTTGCTGCAAGTTGTTGTGGAATGTCGACAACCATCCAGCTTCATTCAAATAAAGCCACTAAAGCTCATAAACACAGCGTGCCAATGCAACAGCTATGCAGCTGAACGAACCGAGTACTCCGTACCGGCGTGCACTGCGGCAGCGGTGGCATAGTGGAGCTCACGGTGAGATCAGTCTATTGCTAACTGTTTTTTACATCTTTATGATAGGCACTAAACAAGCAAGGCTTGCACCATGTGCGTGCGCAGCTAGGCATGGCAAAGTGACACTGGTAAGAACCACACATAAAAGTTTAGATGGGCATTAATCACAAAGCAGCAACAATGCAGGCAGCCAGCAAACACACAGAAATTGCATAAGGTAAGCAGCACAATGCTCACAGCTTCCACATTATAAAAAAAGGCACCACCAAGTAGTTCTTATGTGGCAGATACTAGAACAAGAACACTCAACGAGAGTGTAACAAGTCATGTGAGGCATAACAGGGAGCACTGCAACAAAGCAGGCAAACTTTGCGAAGGCTTATTCTAGCCGAGAATCCAGTACTCTACTGGACAGTAATTTAGGCTTAATGTTCCAATAACTGCTGTGGGCAGTGAAGGACATAGTGGCAGATGTGTGGCATTGTTGCTATATTTAACCCTTGGTATGCAGACACACTCGTATAGGCAAGAATTTCAGCATTTCAGAGTTGAACCAGGTTACTGTGGCTTATGAGTGAGCTAACTGGTCTTAGTAGCAGCCAGGGGCCCATAGTCACTAAATTTGTAACAGGTAATAAGTAAACAATATCTATGACTGGTGGCTGACAGGCTTATAAATATGTGCTGCAACCGTGCAGACTGACCTCTAAGCACTTACCCTCATGAGGTGATAATGGCTGTTGCACCAGCTTCTTGCCACCTTCTGCCATAAAGGAGTTCGGCAGTGTAGACCCTGTAGACCGTCATTGTGCAAGTGCATCTGTGAACAGATGACTGCCGTAGACCTTTCCACAATGTGGGAGTCCTTGTGCACCCACATCAGGTGGTAGTATGAGGGCTTCAGTACAAAAACCCCATTTGCCATACGAACCTGGAGACAAATGAGAAATTGTTACATGAAACACCAATCAACCCATCCCAATGACAAAAATGAACGCATGGGAGTGCACGACCAAAAGCTTTCCACATGTTAAAGTACCAAGAAAAGCGTTGTTTTGCATCCTACTGCCCAGTGGCAAGAAAAATGGTACTTCTCTATGAATATCGCAAGCTTCAATTAATAGAAATTTTATCCCCACCTACTCAGAACAGAGGTGAGAGAATAATTTGGGGACCTGGCATGCCAATGTCACCGTCAGTTCAAATGCACAGAAAGACAGCTATGCCCCTTTTGTGCAAGATGTGGCAGCTAAGGTATTTTGCATCTGCATACCTATCACAGCTTTAATTGATGAAAAGATCGGTAAAAAGTATGGAGAACAGAAAATGTCGCTGGAGTCACATTTCATCAAGTGGACTTGTTTTTCGTCAGGGTGGCAACCGCATTCTCGAGTGTTTGTTTCTGTATGCTTTGCACATTCTCCCCCGTCCACAGAAGAAGACGGCACATGCAAACAAACAAAAAACAGAGAGAGAAGAAAATGAGAGGGGAAGTGGAAAGTTGAGTGACATGTGTTAGCGTCACTAATAGAAATGGAAAGAGCAAAAAAGAAGGATCCGCTCCTGGGCGTGAGCTACTCGTTGCAAAATTGTGAAGGAACGAGGAACGAGTTTTCGTTCCTGTTTTGAGGAACGTGTACAACACTGCATGTCAGCGATATTTCAACACCGCTGAATTCTCTCCCTTCCCATAAAGAGCTCTCTCTCTTTCTCTCATGTGTTTACCGTTCAACGTCAAAACAAGTACAACTTCTCAAAATCAATGCGGAGACTTCAACTGTCAAGTGCGGAATAATGAAATCATGATTTGGTTATGAAGACTAAAGCACGTGCTATATTTATTTAATGTAAATGGGAGTGCTATCGCCCCTGTGTCGTTTGCTCCATATATATATATATATATATATATATTATATATATATATATATATATATAGGCCGTGCCACGGCCGAAACGTTAGTAAAATATCTTTCTTTTCAATGTGTGCTTCCTGCAAGTTTCTTTCAATATAGAAAATACCCGGACCCATCGAATTTTTCCTTCAAGCTATATATATATATATATATATATATATATATATATATATATATATTGGTTGCCGGTGACGCTTCTCCAACGCGAGCAGTCGGTATTTCTCAATCAAGAAACTCGCCTGCGCCAACGTTGTCTCTCGCGGGTGCGGGCGCGTTCTCCTCCTTTAGGAGCTGGTACAGCGTTCCTCTAAGAAAGGGCGCTTGATGATTGATGATGATGATTGTGGTTCGGTTAGGAAGGCCGCTAATTTCTGCAGCCCATGTAGGGAGCACGGCTAAGCGTCCGTGGGGTGGCGGAAAGGGAGTGAAAGAGATGGAGAGGAGAGAAAGGCCGTAGTGGAGGGCTCCGGAAATTTAGACCACCTGGTGTCTTTAACGTGCACTGACAACGCAACAGTACACGGGCCGTTGTCAGTGCACGTTAAAGAACCACAGGTGGTCTAAATTTCCGGAGCCCTCCACTACGGCCTTTCTCAACGTTTCCATAGCCTACGCGCGCCTTTCGTTCTCTCTCTGTCTCTCGCTCTCTCACAAGACAGCAGAGGCACGCGCCGGGAGAGAGAGAGGCACTCGCCGAGGGCGAGCGCGTGCCTCCCAGCACGCGGGTTACGCCTGACAACTGACGCGTGACAAGGTCAGACTAAGAGGATTGATTGATTTGTGGAGTTTAACGTCCCAAAACCAGCTCTGGAGACTAAGAGGAGCTTCGCCCCTAAAATGTCTGCACATAGGAGCGGTGACAACACGCGGTCAGCAAGTTGTTGTCTGCTCGCGAGGAGGAGCCGCTCAGCTCCGGCGGCCGCGCGTCGGCGTGTTTACAAGGAGCCACCGCCAGTGGGCTCGCCTCCGTAACGTTGGGGGAGGGTGGAATCAGAGGGTAGGGCAGCGCGTTTGCGACCTCGGAACCCCTCCACGGCCCTCTCTTCGTACAGGCCGGTCTCCCTCACATCTGCTGTCTGCGAAGTGCTGGAGAAGGTGGTCCTGGCAAGGCTTGAATGGGTGGCCGACGAGCTGCACTATTTCCCGGAACAGCAAACGGGCTTCCGACGGCAATGTTGCACGGCGGACTCCATTGCCGACGTCATTGCCACCCTGGAGGACGCCAGGAGCTGTGGGGACGTGGCCATGCTGCTGCTGCTGGACGAGGAGAGCGCCTTCGATGGACTGCCTCACGCGACCATCCTGGCGGCCTTGGATCGTCTCGGCATCAGCGGTTGCCTCCGAGGCTTTGTGACCGCCTTCCTGTCAGGGAGAACCTTCTGCGTCCGTGTTGGAAAGGAGACGAGTCAACCAAGGACCATCACCGCTGGTGTCCCACAGGGCTCTGCGCTCAGCCCCTTCCTTTTCAACATGGTACTCGCGGGACTTCCAGCTTCCCTCCCGGCAGATACCAGGTTCCCCGCCCACTGCTCCCTCTATGCCGATGACGTGGCACTTTGGGTATGGGGACCCAGGCGGTCCATCCCAGGCATCAGGAGATCTCTGCAAGCTGCCTTGGACGCGACAATCTCCTACCTCGGAAACATCGGCGTCAAGGTCTCTGCCACCAAGACTGAGGCCCTGCTGATCCACCCGGTTGCCTCGGCCCGGCTCTACGTCAAACGACTGAGGGTTGGCAACAACAGCCTGCCATGGAAGCCGGTGGTGAAGTACCTGGGTTTCACCATTGACCACCGGCTCACCTGGATCCCGGCTGCTAAGGCCGCTGCAGCCAAGGTGCGACGAGTCCAGGGGGCCATCGGAAAATTGCAGCAACGTGGCCGCGGCTGCTCTACCAAATGCGCGCTGCGGCTGAACCAGGCTGCTGCATCATCCATCCTGCTCTACGCCTTCCCGCTGGTCAACCTGACGCCAGCTAGGAGGTGTCTGCTAGAAGGGCTACACAGGGGTGCGTTGCGCTCCATCCTGGGGCTCCCAAGAACTCCCCAGTAGCAGCGACCCTTGCAGAGGCTGGCGAGTGGCCTCTGTCGCTACGCATGCTCCAGCGGGCACTCGGGCACATCGACCGCCTCCACCGTGCCGCCGGTGGAAGGGCCCTGCTGGAACGCCTTCGATGTCAGCCGCACTCTCGGATGGGTGGCCTTGCCAGCTGTACCACCAGATGATGCCGGATCCACCCGTGCCTGTTGCTCCTCCACCGCCACACCACCGCCCACCTGAGGTCCATCTCTCACTGGACGGGGCAACGAAGCGACGCACACCTGCGGCCGCTCTGCAGCAGGAAGCTTCCTGTAAACTACAGGAACAACTGCAGGGCGGCTCCAGGTGTTCACAGATGGATCCGTGCTGCCAGACGGGACCCCAGCAGCAGCATGCGTCATCCCTGCCAGGGCCCGCAGCCGGCAGTGCCGGCTGCCTTTCCCTGCAAGCTCCACAGCCGCGGAGCTGGCGGGGCTCCATCTGGCTGCAGATCTACTGGCGGAGGACCTCCCTGAAGAACCGGTTGCCATTCTCTGCGACAGCAAGGCGGCGCTGCAGACCTTGGCTAACCACCGACATGCTGGGCTGACCGGAAGCCTCCTGGCGACGAAATTTGAGGCCCTTGCTGCTACCGCAGTCTCCGTCTCCTTCCACTGGCTGCCCTCGCACGTGGGCATAGCTGGCAACGAGGAGGCGGATACACTTGCGAAAGCTGCCCACCTCCCTAGTGTCCTGCTGACTCAGGCAGTGGTGGCGAGGGACTACTCCCAGGCCCGCCTCTAGCGCCTCCTCGTCTCGATTCACCCTGACCCAAGGGTGGCAAGCGGGCCCGGCCCCAAGCCACTTCCCGAGAAGGGCCTTACGAGGAGGGCCAGGGCCACACTCATGCGACTGCGGAATGGCTGCATCTGGGACAGCAGCCCGCCAGACACGCCAAGGGCCTCTACGCCTCTCCAGCCTGCAGCCGCTGCGGGGATCCTGCGACTCTCGAACACCTCCTCTGTGCCTGTCCCGGACTTGCCACAGGAACGTTCGAGGGTCATCTCAGCCTACCGGAGGCAGGGACTTCCAGCCACCACACTCCACAACTTGCTGTTCCCGACTCACCAAGAAAACAAAGATCCAGCGTTTATAGACACGTTCACAAGAGACTATATGTGTATAGATGTCGGTACTTGCAACAGTTTAACGGGAAAAAAACGTGCAGAATTCAAAGAGAAACTGATGCATGCATGTGCCATACAAAAAAAGTGAGAAAGACAAGAAACAAAAAGAAAGAAAAACAGGTACTCATGGATAAGCTGGCTTACTCAGAAAAGTGTTATTACTACAATGTGTCTGTCTCTGCCTTCTTTATATGATTCAGTTTTTGTATGATGCATGCGTGCATAGCCTTCCCTTCAAATTCAGAGCTTTTTTCAATAAGCTTTTGCATATTGTTGTGCATTCGCCTAAATTCTCTTCTCGCATATGCGTCTAAAAAAGCGGTGTTCAAAAAGGGGTTGTGCAAATGCAGCCAGAGCCACGCACAAATTGGAATGCAAGAGAGTGCAAGGTGCCACTTCTGCAACCGCCGTGTAAGCATCAAGCAACTATACTGTCACGAGAACAATATGTGCTTCCACTTCCTAGAGCAGGCTGCTTTCTCCGGTTTCCTCTTAGATACTTTTTCAGGATGAACATGCTTTGCCATTTTTTTTCAAGTCATCTTCTTGGGAACAAAAGACACAATGGCACACGCTTGGCTGCAGTGTATAAGGATTAAAAGAAATCTGTCATGCATGCCCAGTGATCATGGCCACACCGTGCAGATCAATGCCAGTCTGACCACGAACTCAAAGCAGTGGTCCACCTTGTATCTCACATTTTTCGTAGCTCAGGTAAAAGTAAACAATCCATGTGTGCTATAGTTCTCTTGCTCTCAGGCTGCATTATACTTGGTGGTTTAACACATGAATGTGAGCACAGCATTTAGACGAATACATAGCATTTGGATGAATGGAGCTCAAGAGTGGATGAACCTCCGGCACGTCCACCTTTGAGCTCCATTTGGTCGATAGTTTTAAAATTATGCAGAAAAAGAGTGAAACAGTGGTTATTCACCTTGAACGTTCAAAAAGCCAAATTTTCGAGCCAGGTTGGGTGGGAATGTTAAAGAAATCCAATCATTCAGTATCAAAGTGAAATTGGGTTATAGGTTTCGTACAGTCTGTTGGCAACAAAATTCCTTACGTAAAATGACAATGTGCACCATGTCAAGACTGCAAGTGGTGGTAATCAAGTTGATACCTGTGGTGAAAAAAAAAGCTATGCATTATGAATGCACTTAGTGTGAAGTGCACTGTTGTTGTGTACTGATTACAGTGTTGTGCATCATTGCTAATACAGAAATGTTGAGAACAGTAAGATAATAAAATGCTTCGTCTAAATCAAAACAGTGAATTCATCAGAGGCAGCATAAAGATGATACGTGCTGCACTTTCTCATTTTTGAGACCTTGCATTCCTTTGAGAATTGATGGCCTTCACTCATAGCGAAAACTTCTATCCATGTGAAAGCACTTTGTAAGTGTCTAACAAATGAAGCTGACAAATGCGGAAGGAAGCCTTTTCCTCCCAATGAACTGTAATGAGAAAAGTGGAGTGTGGTCTAGTTAAAGACCAAGGCCGCCCGTATGGAACACACAAGTGCAGCACAAACGCACCCACAGTGTGTATTGCCAAACCAACTTGGGACAGGGACCACGTACGGGCATAAGGCCCACATTAGCAAGCGATATCACCTTCTCTAGGTGTGATGTGCACTGGTATGCACGGTGTGCAAAGAAACATTAAAAGCCTTGTTCATTGAATAAGTTTATAGTCATTACATTCTTTTCTCCTTTCCTTTCTCTTGAAGTATCTGCTCCTAATTCAACGTACAATTTTCAAAAATATGCTTGCTCACAAGTTCTTGAATGCAGTACTCGAGAATATACAGCAAGGGTAGTCCTTATTTCAGGCTATTGGAAGGCCTTGGTCATTAGCACACAGATTACGCGCATTCTGATGTCAATTTTAACACGATATCTCATAAGTATATTCGGAAACAGTCTTGTCAGGTATACGTACAAATTCCCATTTGCAGTGAACTCGGTGTTCCAGTTCAGCTGCCCGATCTGCGCAACGTTTAAAAAACACGCACACAAAACACACACGCGCGCGCGCACACGCGTTCCTGAGCAGAGGAAGTATCACATAACGTAAATAAATAAAGGTCAAAGGAAAGCATAGGGCCGATCGCAGGGACGATGCGCTGCCGGCAGATCACGCACTGCAGCTATATGGAACCTTTGTTCCGAAACGATAACTGATATTTTAGAAGGTTTGGGTCCAGTACTGACGAAATTTCGGTTCGGATCCGCTTTGGCGCCATAGGAAACAGCAAGCACGGCAAATTGAACTTTAAAGCAACCGACAAGGCGCGGTTGATTGCGCACAATATTAGCGGCATCCGTGGCAAGCAGTTGCGCCTTCACACGGACGCAAGAAAAGGGGAGAGGATAGAAAGCCATTACGGCAGATCCCACTGCGGAGAAAACATCAATTACAGCAAAATAGGGTGCTCATCGAATAAGGGGCACCACTAGCGTAGCTTACGTGGAAGGCGAAGCCGTAACTCGTCTCAAACCAGCCGCCTGACCGCACAGGCTATCGCGAAGAGAGCCGCGGGGCTACGCGACAGTGCTACGATACCTTCGCATTCGCAGTGCGCAAACGGCGCAAAAAAGCACGCTTGCCACACAAACAAAAGTTTATTATCGCGCTTTAGAAAGCAACTTTTCTAGCGCATGATGAGTACGCAGGAGTTCTGCTACCCCTTCCGTTGTTTTTGTGGAGCCTTTCTTATCGCGACTCACGATCGCACGTGGGACAAAGGTTCAATGACTGACTGTGATACGTACCTGTTTCCGTTCGATGGTTGCTCCCCGGCACGAAACAGTAGGTCTTGTAATTCGTTGCGCCGGTAAAACACAAGAGACGTGCGCACAGAGCAGAAAAATGCTTGAAACGAGACAAAAATGCGACTTCGCCGAGACGAGACCGGCGCGAACAGCTTGTTGACATTCCAGACGCACACAGTTGCCACACTGCATGGCCCGTATGGCCGCACTCGCTATACACACTTTACGTGCAAAGTTGTTTCGCAAACCTAAATGAAAATGCGCCGTCATCAATTTGCATAACACACGAAACAAAACAAACGCGATGTATGCACAAATATAATGCTAACGAAGGTTTTTTAAAACCAGAAATGACAATGTTCACTCATGATAGGCACGAATCGATGAGCGCGAAATTCAAAACGTCCTGCATGCAACAATACAGGATCGAGGCGTTCTTTCTAGTGAACGGATTCTTAAACAAATGAACAATCATGAAAGTTTTATTAGGCATTCTAAAATAGATTGAACGTAGTAATTAATAATTAATGCAAAATATTCTCAATAATAATAATATAGTTTAATGTAGGCAGCTTTTACAGGCAAGCTAGCTTTCGGTATAATTAACAATGTTGCCCATAGGTCCAAACAAACAGATGCAAAATATATTGGCGGTATTCCAGAGCGCCCTTTGTAACACGGGCTTTTTAACACATTTATAACAACTGAGAACGCTTTTCATAAAATGGGTAACATGGAATTAGCTTTAAAACAGATCAGAACAATATTTTCCAGGAACTAAGAATAACTTGGTGTGTTTCATGTCCACTCGGATATTTTATTCACCTGACTTTTTATGCAACAACACAACCATGCCCAACATGTGTTTCGTACTCACAGAATAGCGAACGCGCTACAATACACATCACGCCGCAGGGTGGCGTGTACGCCACAGCCATCACACCAGGGTGCCGAATACGCCAGAACACACCACGCCACGAGGCTTGTACACCAGAACCACCACACCAGACTGGTGTGTTTTCCAAACACATCGCTCGAGGCTGGCGTGTACGCCAGAACACACCACACCAGTCTGGTGGGTATATGCCACAACGTATCACACCAGGCTGGTGTGTACGCCAGAACACACCACACCAGTCTGGGGGTATGCCACAACATATCACACCAGGCTGGTGTGTACGCCAGAACACACCACCCCATGCTGGCGTGTACGCCAGAAAACACCACACCAGTCTGGTGGGTATGCCACACATATCACACCAGGCTGGTGTTTACGCCAGAACACACCACCCCATTCTGGCGTGTACACCAGAGACACCAGAGTATTCTGGTGTTAACACCAAAACACACCAAACACACCAGACCCACTCTGGTGGGATTTCAACTGGGTAGCATCGGAGAATGTTGTATCTGTGTCCATCGCGAAGGAAGTGTCTATATCTAGCGGGTTGTGAAAAGGTATACGATTCGTCCTGCACAGTGTCATCGGCGCGGTTTAAACGAAAAGTCGAAGGAAAGATTGGTGATGTGTGCAAATACACCAAGCTCGAGACATGTCTTCCTTAAGAACGCTGAAGAGGACAGATTTTACAACAATATTGTAGCATTCTATATTTACGCATTACCTGGCGCGATCAAGAGACGCCGGGGCTGCCAAGCTCGACCAGTCACTTGTAGCACGTATGGTAACGCTTGAATAGAAAATTATGGCGCTGCAGTACTCAAATTATAAATATGATTCCCTCGTCAGTGTCCTTGCTTTTCGTACAGTACAGCCACCGTACACAGTGTTCCGCTGCAGTGCAGTGCACCGTGTGAGAGGTTCCATTCGTTATCGCTGCAATTGCGTCCCTGAGGAGGCGCAATCTGCAAACCAGCATGTGACGGTTAAGCAAGAGCAGAGTCCAAGCAATCCACAACTCTCCACCTAGGCGCCGTTTCTCTCTGCGAGTTCGTTGCACTACTCGCAAATTGCCTATTTACATGTCGCTGGCAGAGTAGCATGTCAGCAGTGTTGTACGGAACGTCGTTCCAAGGAACGACGTTCCTGGAACGGGTTCCTTTTGGAAGGAACGAAGGAGGAACGTCATCGTTCCATTTGGGATTGGTGGAACTGTAACGGGAGCGCATTACATTTACGAAGGAAGGGCAAAGGGAACGGCGTTCCTTCTTTACACGTTCCACTTCACAACGATAGCACGTGCGCGGCACATCGTGCAGGGCGGATAGGCTGGGCTACAAGAAGCCCTCCCTGCAGGCCCCGTTTTCCTGCAGCCATTATCGCTCACGAAAACGCACGAATCACGCACGAAAACACCATTCTTTTGTGGCTTCGATTATTCGACGAGGATGACGCTTCCCCTTCACTGCGGCCGCACGACATCAGGGTATCCCTCTACTGTTTGGCGGTGGCCGCTTATTATGGCGCTGGACAGGTAGTTCCGGATGTCAGCCAGCCCTGTATGAGTGTACTGCTACGCGGAGGTACTGCGTGCAATAGCAAAGTTCTTTAGTCCTATGATCCGCCGCCAGGGCTCCCTCCGAACTAAAAAACACTGTCAACGCGTGCATGCTTGCGTCTCATCGCATGGTTCTGCAGAGAACGCGGGTACGGCCATGGTCGTCCATACTTGTAAGACCTCTGTGCCAATCTCATCAAGGTATCTTAGTTGAACTGAACAGGCTGCGCCTTAACCTGCGTCAATAGCCCTATGCCCTCGGCAAAAAGCAGAAACGAAAGGCTTTTCAAAAGATATATACACGTGCTAACGCGAACGTGGGCTAAACATGCTTACATGCGTGCGTGCGTGCGTGCGTGTTTGTAATGCTGAGCGAATTTAACATCGCTGTAACTAGGACCTGGTCAATTATGTTAGAAGATGCCAGTTTGTTCCTAATAAAAACTATGGTTCATTTCATTCTTATCAGTACGCGACAAAGGGTTAGCTACACAGGAATGTCCTGTAAGCAGTCATTATGCTCGTGTGGTGGAGGTCGCCTTCGGTTGGCGTCCCGTCAAATTATGTATGCGAGGCTATTTATTTTTTATTATTTCCGGCACCACAACAGCATTTCAGCCTTGCCTTAATGTCATTGTGCCTACAAATTGAATAGGCAGATAATGCTTATTCTTATGCACGAAGAAAAGAAGGAAACAGTCCCGTGTTATTTAATTCGGCGGTAAACTGACAAGATAGCCCTATTAAAATTCCTCACACCGGCATACATTCAACGCAGCTATAATTAAAAAAAAAAGTTCAGTATATCACAAATACTTGAAGGTGATGAGAACCAAGTAAAAGCAATATGTCCAGAATTGCCCAATAGTTCATTAAAATGCTACAAGGGTCACCAATTTTGAGCAAAATCGTTTAGAATCGGAGTGCTGAGGCTTCTGGGAATCTTGTTCCTGTATTTGCGCTCAGTGCCATGGATCAGCCACAAACAATTACATGCTGTCCTAAACGAAAAGGTCTATTACTAGCTTTTAGTGTCAGAGGCACCACTGTTGTGTCCGCTTGTGCATGCGAGTAACTGCCTATTTACACATTGGTGGAGGCGCAGTATCCGGCTACGCATCTTTTTTTTTTTTTGAACAATGACAGATTCTATTCGTCAAAATAAAAAAAAACATTCAGAAAAACGAAGCGAAGCTAAAGGCCATTCGACCTGACGTGGCTTCGCTACGTGACTTAAGTGGGAGTGTCGCACTTGTAATAAACTAGCGTCAAAGTTGCAGTGGAGTCGTCCGTAGTATGTTCGGTGCTCCTTTGAAAATATTTGCCTCGGAACGTTTCTTGGTGTTTCTTTGTGTCCAGATAATACGCCGCCGGTGACGATAAAATTCCTCAATTGTATATAGGTCGATGCGAGATTTACTTAAGCGTGAGGTTCACTTTAATTTGTCTCACGATTAATTTTCAATTTTAGAAATCAGATGTAACGTGAATGTAACGACACGTTCCAATTTTCGAAATGTAACTGGAACGCCTTCCTTTTCTTGAAAGGAACTTCTAACGGGAACTCGTTGCAAAATTGTGAAGGAACGAGGAACGAGTTTTCGTTCCTGTTTTTGAGGAACGTGTACAACACTGCATGTCAGCGATATTTCAAACACCGGCTAAATTCTCTCCCTTCCCATAAAGAGCTCTCTCTCTCTCTCTCTCTCTCTCATGTTTACGTCAACGTCAAACAAGTACAACTTCTCAAAATCAATGCGGAGACTTCAACTGTCAAGTTCGGAATAATGAAATCATGATTTTGGTTATGAAGACTAAAGCACGTGCTATATTTATTTAATGTAAATGGGAGTGCTATCGCCCCTGTGTCGTTTGCTCCATACGTTCGAAGACCATTCGCGTTCACGCGCCGTAACGGAAATGCTTTGCCACGCAGTGTTGCACACAATGGCGCATCAAGCTTGGCCCTGTCACCCGCCGTGGTAGCTTAGTAGCTGGCGTGTTGGCGTGAGAAGCGCGAGGTCGCGCGATCGAATGCGGGCGGGCGCGGCGGGCGTATTGCTACGCGCTGATATGCGCAAAAATATTGTTATTCATTGTTCATTATGCCTGAAAAGGTCCCGCAAGGGATAGCATATGAGTGTGGGTGCAGAAACTGACAGCTCCTCAGTAAGAGCACTCCATTCGCAGGCACTATTGATAGGTGGTCGAATGGCACGTGGTGCGAGTGGCGAGAGGAACGATGCGCAGTAATGATGATTCCGTTCTCTGGAGGCCGCGAATAGAGAAAAAACTAAAAATCAGTATTAGGCGAGCATTATTTAGACGAGAAGAAAGTGAGGGAAGGCATAGCTGCGCTTTTAGGGCAGATACACTGGTGCTACAGGAATAGCCTGAAACAACGAACCTGACAGCGGGCTTCTAGACCGATTCAAGAGATTTAGTTATGTAACTTGATGGTTTTTCATAAACGGAACAAACATGTCTAAGTTGGATCGGATCAGTGTCTTATAGGCAATCAGTTTGAGTGCAGGGAATGCTGATGGCAGATTACGGCGTCGATAACCTAGTAAGCTATTGCAGGAATCAATTAACTGGTGTACATGATAGGTCCAGGACAGTATCGCTAGGTATGTGTACACATAGGCATTTAAATATCTTGCACTGAGTTAACGTGGTGTTGTTAAGGGAGTAAGCGTGCACTACATAGTTACGGTGGCGATAAAAGGACAACTGGGAGCAATTACTGATGTTGAGGGGCATGCGCCATTGGTTGCACCACGCTTCGATTTCCAGGAGGTGATCCTATAAAGCGCAGGAGTCTACAGAGCTTCTTATTTGCCGGTACACAACAGAATCATCCACAGAAAGGCGTATATTTCATGATACATTACACGGCGGGTCATTAATATGCATAAGAAAGAGAAGCGATCGAAGCACGGAGCCATGCGGCGCGCCACATAAGACAGGTGATAGTGACGATGTGATGGAATTGACATAAACAAATTGAAGGCGATCGTTCAAGAATTCACGTATCCATTTAACTATATTATGGTGAAGGTGCAAGTGCGAAAGTTTATTCATGAGGAGATTATGCGATACTAACGAAGGCCTTTTCAAAGTCGAGGAAGACAGTGTCAGTGGTGATATTCATATCAAGCTGAGCATGGAAATCATGCAAGAACAAAGCGAGCTGAGCGTTACAAGGGTGATCTTTGCGAAATCCGTGCTGGTTAGGATAGAAGAAGTTGACAGATTACAGAAAATTGGCAATGTGGGAGCATAGAGCGTGTTCCATTAGCTTTAAATAGATGCTCCTGAGGAAAATGGGATAGTAGTTGCTAGGATTTGTACGGTGGGTTTTATTTAATGGGAATTATTTTACCTACTTTACAGTCAGAAGGGATTGATCCAGTGGAAAGAAATTCCTGGAATATGAATTTTAGAAAAAGACTTGGTACGTGCTTGATTCTTTTTTAATACCTTAGCGTTTATGCCGTCAATGCCACATGAAGAGAAATTCTTTAATGACTCAGTGATTTTAACGCGGCCGTTCGCGTCGAAAGTGATGTTTTCCATTGCGGGGTAATTACACGGTGGCAAATGAGGAAGAGTTTCAGGGCATTCTTCAGTGAAGGCGGAACAGAGAGCGACATTTAAAGCATGAGCAGTTTCTGTTTCCGGGACAAGGGGGCCAAAACTGTCACGTAGAAAAATAGTGCTAGACGCCCGTGGACTGATTCATTGCCAGAAGCCTTTCGGGTTAGTGTGTATCACAGACGGCAACATGGTTGACTGAGAAAAAAGCACGTTTGACATATGCGACGGGCTTGTCGTACTGCTTGACTGCAGCATATTTCTCCCACTAAAAGTCAGAGTGAGAAGCGTTAGCAGATAGAAGTACACGTTTCTTCTTAATGACACGTCGGGTTCTTTTGGTTTGTTAAACGGAGCGTCGTTATCACTTTCTGTTCGCGTTATCACTTACTGTTACGCGACAGCGTCCTGCGTTCTGCGTGCTTCAGCGTCACGACCACGTGACATTTTTTAGACGTTTTAGCTTGGTGTTGAACCAGAGGGATCGATTCCGTTGAGTAATTGTTATGGTAGGTGCGTACATTTTAACTAGACGCAGGAATTCGGATTCAAAGAGCAGCTAGTTGGTTTCGACTGAGCTAACGTGAAAGTTCCTCTCGAAGTTATCACAACAGGTTATTAAATCTTGGGCCGTGCTTTTGTATTCACCTCCGTGTTAAATTTCTTTTTCTTTTTATTGGGTTGAACATGTGACATGAAAAAGTAGCACGCCAGTATCTTATGGTCACTAAGCCCATTCAGATAAGTTCTATCGGAATCGTTTTCAGGGTCTCAAGTTAATACTCAATCTAAGATGTTAGCCGAACCGTCTGCATTGCGGGTGGGATTGCTGATAACTTACGTTAATCCAAAAGTTAGACACCCGTTGATGAATTCGCTGGCCATGTCGCCTTTTGTTAGGGTGAAAGCGCGATTTGATCAAGTGGCAGACGGGAAGTTAAAATCGCCAAAGAGTAGGACAGGCGTGATCGGATACGGCTTAATTATCTCGCGCGACGCATCGTGGAAAACAGGCAGGAATGAGATGTCGGCAGTAGAAGGGCGCTAACAAATGCCCAGAAGGATGCGTAGGAAGGAGGCCGTGCAGCATAACCATACCATTTCAAGAGGTGATTGTATTATTATCGGGATGCAACGTAGGCCACCGTAGGCTCTGGGATTGACGCACCCTCGGAGGCCATTGGAAAACAAACTGTGCCGCAGTGTTGCTGCCGTACAGCAGCACCACACTGGATTCAACTAGTTTCTTTCTTTCTACCTTTCATATAAATCTGTTATTTTAGAGTAAAAAAGGTTACAATATGTTTGTTTTTTAATATCTTAAGGTGACGCCACTGAACAGTGCCTCCACTGGCCTTTGGTGTCGCGTGGTCGTTTTGGGAGCACAGGAAAGTTAGGATTTCAAATGAACGTTATATGTAGACTGAACATTGCACCAAAATGTTTCGGAATTAGCATGTCAAATGACTACTGAAGCAGTGGAACAAAAAACTGCACAGTTCCATATTCTTTCCCCGACCCTTTAATATGCTGCAGTATCACATTCTTACACTCAAGCATGGGGTTGGGAGATACAGGCGTGCCTTCTACATATAGCCATTGTATTACTCTGCAAAGGTACTAACTACCATGCTTTGACATCTTTCTTTGCTGAGCTTTTAATTTTCTGCCTACTTTTTACTTGCAGTTATCTTCAGAATTTACATGGGAGCTGATGCCTCTGAAGCGGAACAGCAAAAGAGGATGAAGGATGTGCGCAAGCATCTTGCGCAAAAGCTCGGTGATTTGAGGAGGAAATGAAAATTCTGAAGTAAAATAATGTGAGGTGGCAGCCATCCCGCTGTGCCCACCTCCCGTGCCTCCTGACAGATAGCAGCACCGCAGCCACTCCGCCTGCCGTTCCTCCTCGCCTCGCTAGACAGCGCCCAGTGTCAGACGCTAGCAGAGACTGCCAAGGACTGCACGCGTTGCTAGTGTGATGTGACACTTCTTTGTGCATGTGCGAGCGTTGCCCCGTTGTGCCGCAGTGTGTTACCAGTCTGTCCTTCATAAAACATGTAGTTACAGTGCCCGTGTGTCTTCAGCCTTTCGCCCTGAGCCTCACATCTGGCGCA
>CM023491.1:63104311-63197042 GCA_013339685.2 Hyalomma asiaticum
CATTGCAGTTCACCGAGGTATTAGTTTTCTCTGGTCGCCTTAACTGGAAGTTTCTTACGAATACATCGATAGAACTTCCGGTACTTCAAATTGACTACGTCCAAGCAAGATGCAAAATTGATGCTAAAGTACTCTAGTAGCAGTGAATGCGGAAGAAACGAAAATGAGAGGTCATTCCTTGTGTGTTCAACGCACGTGTTTGGCTACGATGAAATATTTCTGCTTACCGTAAAAAGGACTGTCTGTGTACTCGATTCTGCAGCCTGGAAAAGAATTTCGAAAAAGAACTTGTGATTGCTGTGCAACTGAACACTATAAGAATAATGGGGACGCCAAGTCGCTAAACTTGAAGCGCTGGAATGTACTTCATTGCCATAGTGGATTCCTTTTGTGTGTAGTTTTCAACGAAACATTTACGCATAAGCAGACGAAGATGTTCCCAGGATTGCATGCCAATGTAATTATTTTGGTGTTTTATGTTTTGAAGCCAGAGCAGTGGTCTGAAAATGAACATTAGGTATTGAGTAATTAAAAAAATGAGCGGTCTTTCACGTACGACATGTCGATAGGAATTTGTTTTCGGCGACAGCACGAAGTGAAAATTGTACATGCCAAAAAGTTAACCATTATTCACCTAAGTGAATACAATAAAAGCACAAATGAGTAGAACAAATGGTGTGTGCAACTCTTTTGGGTTTTGATTGTCACTCACCCCGTGCGAAGTTCGCACAGCTTGTTCGCTGTGGCCAGATCATCCTGGTTGCCGAAAGTCTGCTTCAAGGTGTCCCACTTGCTCTTCAGCTATGCAGCAAGAAAGACGGCGGTGTACGACGCCGTTATTTCCAAGGAATACGATTTCAATAATTTCACACTTCCCAACAGCACAAAGCAGCAATCCTATACACAACGGTGATAAGTCTTAGGCACACATGAATTGAGCGGACACCATGCACGCTAGAACGAAAGTGTGAAACGACGTTAGCTAGTTTGATTTGTGTGAGTTTGTAGGGAGAGAGGGCGGGGTTTCCGGCTGCGTGAAATGGCCGCTAGTCGATGCTTGCTACTGACCTCTTCTGCCCATGTCCATTGCCCGTTGGGCCGCCATTACCTGGGTGCGGGGGTCTAAAACAAGTGCTTGGGCTGGGTTGTTACGTAGCTTGATAGGAAACCAGCGCAAGAACGACACAACAGACAAAAGAAAATGCAAAGATATGGCGCTATTCTGTGCGTCTTTTATCTTGTGTTTTGTAGCTCTCGTGCCGTTTTCCTATCGAGCTGTCATGAGTTTTCTGTCCGGAGGGTCATCTACGCACTTACGTGTACTACTCTTTATTGCCTCTATCTCTAAACGCAGTCGGCAGTACGGCCTGATTATCTCATATAAGGGAAAATGTGGGATTATGTTGCCGAGCAGAAGAAAGAACCTATCTGGAGGCGTCTCCACCTTGAGGCGTCTCCACTTTATGTCCTCGCCTTTAGTAGTGAAATTCTTCTGTAGCGCCGGCGCGTAACCTCTTGGATGTCTGTAACAACGTGCTATGTGGAGAAATCTTGCCTCACTGGTAAATCCCGCGGATGAGGTCACCTCCGTTCGGCCGAGGAATGATCGATCGCCCTGGTGAGCAGCCTCATTCCGCAGTTTTCATTGAATAAGGCTGCTCACCAGTGTGCGCTCACACCCACCTGGGAGTAAAACCACACCACTTAAGAACATAGCCATACTATTTGTCGTAGCAATGCATTGTGGTGTAGACACAACCAGACACACAAGAACGCGCTCTAATCTCCGACGCCAGCATAGGTAGGCTGGTGTTAAACTCGGGTCACCGAGGTGCCAAGCAAGCACGCTACCACTAGGCTACGGGGCTGCTGCAAAGCTTCTGCACCAGCAGTTGCGACGATGGCGCTTGTGCAGCATCAGTTGTCTTTCGCTGTTTTACTATGAAGCTATGTAACAACTCGCTCAAGCACTTGCTCCATCATGAATACATCCTAAAGTAACGTGTGGGATGCTGCGCGGCGGCGTTCAGACCCCAGCACCCAGGTGATGGCGGCCGAATGGGCAGTGGACATGGGCAGAAGAGGTCACTGGCAAGCATCGCAGCAAGCGGTATCGCAGCAATGTGGTAAGAAAGGCATATGTCCTTTGGCATATGTCGGCATAAGCATATGTCGATTCCGTAGGAATGCTTCAACCAGCGCCGCTTATGCTACGCACGTTACCGCGCCATTTCTCTTAGACAAAGCAGGCGTCTTCGCTGTGCACTAACGTGACTGCCAATATTACGTCGTATGATAGCGTGTAACATTCAGTCGCCACGGCGCTGTCGAGATTCCTGGTTATCCCACGTTCAGTATGTACCCACTCGCGCATTTTGCACAAAGGCGTTCATCCTATTCATAACACCTAGCTGAATGCCATGCGATCCCTCACAGGCAGTTTCCTCGCTGAATGCTTCGCATGACGGCGTCCGCAAAAAATTTTTTTATTTGAGTTACGAAACGTTTCTATCTATTTCTTACTGATATTTGGGGCCATTCTTTCCCTCGCATTTTACAAAGTCACAACAAGCGAGATATACGAAGATTTCGCCTTTTCAAAATTAAAAGGAAGGCTAAAATACAATAGCACAACACGACAAATATAGACGCGCAATGAATGTGTGATTCGTGGGGGTTTACTTCTAAAGCCACGTTATGATTACGGGAGGCACCGTAGTGGAGGACTCCGGAAATTTTGACCACATGGGGTTCTTTAACGTCCATTGACATCACACAGTGCATAGCCCTCAGTATATCGCCTCCATCGAAATGCAGCCTCTGCGGCCGCGATGACATCTCGCGACCTTACGACAAGCGGCCGAGTGCCATAGCCACTAAGCCACCGTGGTGCTGCAGACGGGCAATCATAAGTGTAAATAACACCGGATATGACAAATATGCGGCTCACCTCTGCTGAAGCGTGGCTTGTAATACACTGCACCGCCTGCAATTTCTTGTCGTCAGCCAAGTCTGAAAGTATAAGAAAGAGATCACAGCACTTGTTATAACGCAAAAAGCACTCAGCCTTTGATTGCGGCAGTTCTCTGTATTATTTGGTTGCTATGGTCACTTTCATTTTCCTTAAATACCGTCAGGCAGTAACCCTCACTAAATGTCATTGACTCGAATGCTGTGGAAAAACACTGCTTCATTGGTAACATTTGTTCCTTTAAGGCACGTGAAACTCCGGATCTCCTTTTAAGAATAAGCTACAACCAATCAACACGAAGCGCACAGAAGAAAAACGAAGTGCGCAGTAGAAAGCTGGGTTCGCCCTTCGCATTTTCTTGTTTTAAAAGCGAAGCTGCTTAACCAGAAGTTTGGGCGCACGCAGGAAACTGTTCACATCATGAGAGAAATGTGTGTTCACTTCCACGTAATCCCAATGCGCAGCATCTGCGCGACACTCAACAAGCCAAGCCAACCACGTGATAGGTAGCGCTGTATAATATATTGTAGCACTGATGTTGGAAAGTGAGGTTAGGGTGAAAAGAAAGGAAGAGGTTAGGTAGTGAAGCATAGCATAGGCAAGTGGGTATAGTATAGCAGGAGCTGGGAAAGCAAGGTGAAGAGGAAGGTAAGAGGAGGGTGTGGAAGAGGGAGCTGAGGATGAGGAGAAGGGAAAACTAGGGGAGAGCATAGGATATATTCTCGTACCGTAATGTGTAGCAAGCGACGGAGAAGCTAAATGAGGGTAATGAGGAAGTGAGTGTGAAGAAGAGAGAGAACTAAAGAGGAAAAGCAGGCAGGTTAACGAAGCGCACGCTCGGTTGGCTACGCTACGCCTGGGGATCGGAAGAGGGGAATAATAGATAAGATAGAGGAAGGAAGAGCAGGAAAGATACAGGAAGGCAGTGATAAGACATGCAAAAAGCGCTAAAGCACAAGGACGGGTGCGTCTTTCACAGGCGTTCGTGTAGTGCCGTCCGTTCCAGGAAGCACACCGGCGCCTTTACAGCCTTCAGCTCGCAGCTTCGCGTAGGCCATGGATCGAAGATTTTCGCCAAGTGCTAGCAAGATTGATGCAAGGCTGAAGATGAGGAAACGGAGGGGGGGGAGGGGGAGGGAGGTGCAGTCTTGCATAAGTTTGTACAGTATAGGGCATTGAGGAGAGGAATGGGGTGTCGGCTGTAGAGGAACGTAACGCCATCAACTACGCATTTTCCTCTGTCTCTGCACCACTTTTGCGTAGCTGTCTGATTTTTTTTCAGGAGCTTGTGTTGGTTGACTTTTGAAACTGGTGCCGATGGAGTATCGAAACAAAATTTCTGCTGCGCCAAAATAAAGTTTCATGTGGAAGAGCGGATTCGAACCACCGACTGCCTGGACTAGAGTCCAGTCTAGTGCGGCGCATGTTCTCATGCGCCGGACCACGGCTGCCTATTCGGCAACCTTATATGGCACAAGTGTCTTTGACACCGCCGGAATCAAACCGCCCGTACCGATTGCGCGTTTGACGGATCAACTCCAAGTGACCGATCTGTGACGTCACCTACGTACGCCGTTATAAAGAACATCTTCAAAGCTTCACCTTCAATTAGGACGACCGACCCAGCGGAAGCATGGCTCTAAGGGCCGTTATTTTACCTTGTGCGGGTTGGTTGCGATGATTATTCCGTTCGTAGAGACTGTCCTTTATAGTTGTTTACCCGTGCCCACGACAATTGTGAGGCAGTATCTGAGTGTTCCATGCTCTTAAAATGCTTTTCTGTGGGGACGTGGATGTTAACCGCGGTCCTACAGTGGTCAAGTATCATGTCTAGAACGATGGATCATCGTGCTCGGAGCTGCACTAGAGACATCTGCAGTTTGAAACGGGTCTGACGCGTCTGCCTTGCATTCGGGATCCTTGTTTATCACCGCAGATGCAGCAACCATTTCGGACGTCGGAAGTGCTGCAGCGGTGTAGCCCAAAAACTAAATATAAGAAGGAAAAAGTAAAGAAAAGAAATGAAGCGAACCGTTGCCCGCGCCGGATGCAAGCTGTGCTGCATTCCCGTTCTTCGTTCGCGGTCACGTTATCCCAACAACAGTTTTACGCCCACTTATAAACTAAATGAAGTTTCCTGCGTTTTTTTCGCGTCAGGCTACTCGGAACTAGCGCTTGGCCCCTATAGAATTTCGCACTTGGAACTGCGAATAGAGTGCTCCAAGAATTTATAAGGAATGCCGGCTTGGTGATGTTCCCCGTCGCCGGCCAGAAAGGGCTCTACCAACGAAGGACCGACTGATCGTCGTATGTAAAGGCAATCCAAACTGCATTTAGTCGCAGGCAACGCATCGTCAGTTACGATTGATAGTAGGTTTACGAATTTCAAATAGAGCACACGGCAATAGAAGCAATGTGCTACGAAAAAATCAGAGCGATGCGCAATATACATTAAGCGGCGCATTGTCAGTATATCATGCAGCAAACGTGGAATTCGAACAAAGTATAAGAGGCGCGGATCCGGTTGATTCCACTCGTTTCTTTTTTACCGCTATACGGTTGCTCTGCCGGCCAAAGCAGTTCCCATCCTCAAAGATCAACAAGGACGGAAACTGCAAGGCAAGCGCGTCAGGGAAGCTGCGCATGCTCTGATGTGACCCGTTTTAAACTGTAGATGTCGCTCACGCAGTTGCGGGCACTATGATCCGTCGTTCTAGACATGAGTTGACCACTGTACGAACGGCGAACTGCTACAAAAAGTTCTTCAGGGTGAAAGTAATCTAAAGGATCCAATTGTTGCGCTGAACACAAAAACAGAAGGAATGATCGTCGACATCCGTGTTAGCCTGTTGGAAATTGAGACACATGTCTGAAGTCAAAACAATAAAAACTAAACTTGGTGAGTTGGACGATAAGCACTGTCAGATCATTGCAAACTTAGATGAGTTTTCAGTCACGCAAGCTCACTGACATGAGGGATAGAAGCAGATGTTCGGACATTTAATTCATGGGCTTTTTGAGGAGCCGGGGGAAAGAGAGGACAATGTTAAGGGAAACTAGGTGCGAAGTATTCTTCGTATGGCCGTATTCATGAACTCGGAAGGAGGGCTGCTCGGGGGCCTATTATCGCACTCTTTCAAGACCTCAAGGAAAACGTGTCTGTTTTTTAAGGATGTTGGGAACTTCAGGAAACAAAAATCTTAGTACAGACTGATTATTCACGCGAAACCTTCAGGAAGAGATATCTGTTGTGGGAAAGTGCTAAACCTTATAAACAGCAAAGCAAGAAAGCATCACTAATTCATGATAATAACGGAATCAACGGGAATTTGTTTTTCTAGGATGACACAAAGAAGACACGTCAGCGTGTTTTGAAAGGTCATACGTCGCACCATCCTCGTGAAATTCTTCGCTCGATAATATCAGGATTATGAACGTGTACGCCCGTAGCCACATTAATAAAACAGACGAACTTGTGGCACTCCTTGTTTCTCATGGCCCACACGTCACCGTAATTACCGAGTCTTGGCTGCACGAAGAAACCTGTGATGTCGTCTTGATTCCAATATATATTTCTCACAATATATTCGTCGTTACCGCCCATCTCGAGACGGCGGAGTTGATATATCAGCGAATTTTAATATTGAATGCATTGTGTTTGATGCAATTGATGATATTGAATACTTATACCTTAGGTTGTTCCTGTCTGGCACTGTTGTTCTCTAGCACGCTGTTTACAGACCTCCTGATTCCTCTCCTGGTGTTTGAATCGCTTTACGAAATCACTTGCGTCAACATAATGAACACAAAATTTTACTTGATACTGACTATAAACTCCCTTCAATTAACTGGAACCCTTATCCTATAGTTATGAATGTACACATAACGCAGATTTGATGTTTGATATTGTTCTTCAAAACAACTTTGTCTAGAGGAACCCACGTGGATTACACATAGCTCAAGTTCTGAGCATGATCTCGCGCTTTTAGATTGGTGCCTTCTTGATAACAATGTTCCTCTACAAAACGGTCTGAGCAGGCGGACTGAAAATGTTGTCTTGTGTATTCGTTCTGAAAATGAACTTGCTCCGGCAAATAGTTTCCGGACAATTTGCAGGAAAGTTTATAGCTATTAAAAGGTAAAGCAAAGACGCAACAGAGCTTTGGTCTTTAAAGTAAATAGATAATTATGTGTTGAAGTGCTGTGCTGTGCAAAGGGCATTGTTTTAGCACTAGAAGATTCTTCAAATATGCTCACACATTGCACACAGTCAACCAAAGCCATGTCATTAGGGCTGATGTACGGCTGTCCTTCTCTCAATTAACCTTCTGTAATTACTTTTAATGTAAATATTTGAAATCTACGGAAATAAAGGTTTTCAATGAGCTATAAGGGAACTTTGTACAGCAAGAAGAACAACCGCGGCAGCTCAAAAGATGACTACAACGGCTTAGTAGAGCGTCCGCAGCGAGACTGCCACGTTAAAGAATCTGTTCGGCTACAGGGCTCGCCTATGCTGCTATGATCCGTGAACGGTCTCCAGCCTCTTTTATACCACGCAGTTATGTAAACTTTTTCTTTTAGGCGGTTCATTAAGTCATGACCACGACCTTCTACCGAACTTGTTTTATATAGTACACAGGGCAGTGTGCGACGCCTCGGTAAGTTGGCAATCTACCCGTTTCACAGAAACGCGTCGAAGGCTTAGGCAGGGAACGCAGCATCCCAAGCACGCCTTCGACACGTTTCTGAGAAACGGGTAGATTGCCAGCCTACCGAGGCGTCGCACACTGCCCTGTGTACTATATATAACAAGTTCAGTAGAAGGTCGTGGTCATGACTTAATTATTTTCCTTCAGCACAAAAATAATTATGGGCGGCAATAGAAGCGCCAATCCGCTTGTCGATGTACGCACTCCTGTACAGGTTGCACCAACGAGGCACGTAATAGAAATAGTTGTGCGCAAATATACAACATTTGTATACATTCGAACGTGGAGCAAAAAAAAGACGATTTGCTCGTAGAAAAATACATAAAGTATACCTTTGCGTGTATATCTTTATAGGCATGCCTACAGCCACGCAAAATTCAGTTACGCACAAAATCCTCCCACAAATATTTCACGTGCATATCAGTTTCGTCTTGTTTGAGGGCTTCTGGAGAAGCTAGTCTTCTACTGTTTTTTTGTACCCAACGGCCTTCGACTGCTGCGCCTCGAGTACGATAGGCAAAAGGCAACTCGCGGCACGTGTTCGTGTTGTGTCTCATTATGTGGCTTAACTGTGGCTTCGTGCACCCTTACAAAAATGCCTGTTGACGTTGAGTAGACCACCTATTAATTTTCTATTGACTGTACTGACAGTCTACAGACATTTACACTGTAGTAACACTTGTTCGTAAAACGTCTTAAGACCTACTACTTACTTCTGTATGAAAAATTTTTTAGCTATAACGTCTAAGGACTTGTCTTAGTTCTGTATAAAGGATATTCTAACTGCACTGTCTAAAGGCCTCCTATTTACTTTTGTATAAGAAATTTTTTAGCCATCACATATAAATACATCCCTCTTAATTCTGTATAAAGAACGTTTTAAATACATCGTCAAATGACTTCGTTCTTACTTCTATATAAAGACTATTTTAAATGCACCGTCAAATTGCTTCAGTCTTATTATTGTATAAATAATTTAAGCACACCATCAAATTGCTTCCTTCGGACTTTCGCATAAAGAACTTTCTTTATCTAAAAGTGAGAAGTCGTAGAACGTTTACCCTGTACACTGAGCGATTCTTTGATATTTCCCGCAGGACATGGTGATGATTGCAGCTGCACATTGCCTGAACACAAAGTATATGTCGCCTACAAGTGCACTTGAGCTAACTTGTTGTCGACGCGTAGTGTAAGGTGCTTTTGCACTTAAAAATAACATGCGAGATTGTAATCAAACGTCCATTTGTCAAGATAACTTATATAATTGACAGAGCCCGCAAGCACTGTTCTAGTGGGCACTTCTAACGCCTTTCGAGACTTGCACCTTCTCGTATACTCTCTTTTTTCTGCAGTTCAAACTAACAGATGATACACTTCTTTGATACGGCCGTCTTGCAGAAAGATTCAAAGAACAGTACTCACACCAAAAGGGTCCGAGCTGACCCCGAAACGTTCGGTTTGTTGCGTTTCAGGTAAAAAAGAAGAAACGAAGCAGGGGCCTACGCTGGTGTCATCTCGTTTCAGCACTAACATTATTTTGCTTAACCAGACAGATTTGTGGCAGCTGTTAACATTTAATATGTGCTTTGCTTGCTGTCAAAAAAAAAAAAAAAAACAACGTAAAACAGCAACAACAGCTCATAATGCTACCAGCACAGAGCAGTGAATTGCTATCTCACAGAAGCTGGCACAATCTCGTAATGAGTTAATTGCGCGGCTTTCATATATCTCTAATTCTCGCAGATTCCCTTTTCGTAACCATCTGCCACATAAAGGCCCTTGTCGATATTATGTTTAAAGCTTTGTGCAGGCTCACTTTTTTCCGAGCATTTGCTTTGTGTCTCGCACGCTCTTAAAATACACGGCTACCTACTTTCCTTGTGCGTGCGCGTAAATATGAACACATGCATGTAGCCGTCAAGCGTGGCAAGCGCACTTGTTTCGAAGATGTCAACTAATTCTGCCTTCTCAAAGAGTTTGACCAGGCGGAATTATAGTAATAGTGGCAGTAGCAGTAATACTGCATGTGAAGCAAAAGAAAAAAAAAGCGCATCGGAGACTTCGCGAATATCAGTTTTCCTCAGCAATGGTAAAACCAAGGTCCATCAAAACGACCTTCCAAACCATGCCCTGGCACATGCTGCGTGCACAAAATTCCTGAGCCACTACTACTAGTTTGCACGGCGGAGCAAGTCCGGCAACCCCCCCCCCCCCCCCCCGATGCGGTTCCTTAAATATCCATTGTGCCAAAGCTCTCCGTCCACTGTTGGTGCGCAGCTAGGAAAGGGGCGTTGAGAGAGGGAGAACGGCGTGCACGTGCTGTGTCACCAGTCTGGCAGTTTTGCGTGGACATGCTGAATGAGCCGTGTGTCGGGGATGTCAGCCCAAGCCGTTGAGTTTTTCGACATGTATGAGTTCCTGGATATATTCTTCGATATGTGTGAGTGCCTGGATATGAGTGACCCAAAACTATGTGGTGTAGCCGAAGGGCGAAGCTATTAGGATGTGCTTTAGGCAAGAAAACGGACACCCGGTACAAGCCCTCCACTGTTTTAGGCGAAGGTCACTGCAACCTGCATACAGCAGAGGCAAGGCGAAGTGGTAACTACTTCTGCGTCTCTTTGGACTTTTGTTATATCTTCTGACCACGCATGAACTATTTCCGGTCTTGTATGTTCTATTAGTGTGATGGGCTTGAATATTTTCTTTTGCTCACATATTTCTATTTGTTTTCGATCGAAGGGGCCCATGTGGTAAGTTTTCCTGCATAATTCCTCGTATAATTATCCTCGTTGATATACGTTCAGCCTAGCAGTGTGCACGCGTGTACTTCGGAATGCTGATTTATATGTGCGAAGCCTATCTGACAGCACATATTCCTTATGATACAGTGCCACGTGTCTGCGGTTGGTAGTAAATTAGAACTGGAATGAATTTTCAATTTAAATGACACTGTTTTTTATTTCCTTTTTATCAATAAATGAACTTTTCTATAGTTAAAATACTCGTGAACAAATCGTACTTCTATGCGAATGGATTTGTGAGGCTAAAGCTGATTTGCTTCATCTATTTATCTAGCCACCTCGTGCTAAGTAGAGGCTGCTTTACGTTGCCTATTCTAAAGTTTACTATCTAATGTGCTTGTCTATTGTTCTACTGCTGTGTACCAATGAAGGATAATAAATTATTCATTTTGCCACTTCTTCGTATGTATTTTGCTTACGCTTGGTTGTACAGCTCGTTCACACATATCGACACAAGCTGTCACGGGGTAACGTATGTTGGTAGACCATTCTGAGAATGTGAACAGTGTGTGCATGAACATGCCTCACTAGATATATTAACCAATTTTTATAAAGGTATACTGAGACAAATGTTAGTAGATGATCCACAGAAAGTCTACAAACATTTTGGCAGTATGTTCCTAGGGCGTCAAATGACAAATGTTCATAGGGTACTAGTAGAAAGTAAGCAGACAGCCTATGAACACGTGTCTATGTACTGTTTGTGTCCAATTGTTTCCAGAACGCCAACAAGCAGTCAGTAAAGAAGTACACAGACCTTTGGTAGACATTCTGTCTGTTGGTAGGTTCTAGTAATAATTGTCTGTAGGCAGCCAAGTTATGTTTCTAGAAATTTTTCTAAGGGCAGTCATCTGGCGCGAAGTGCGAACATGTGCATCTTTGGCAGAGCGCGACAGCGTGCGTCGTCACTTGCTGCCACCTGTCACCCGTCCTCGAGGGAAATGGAGGGGAGTACGCGCCAGCCTCCAAGCCGATCTCCCTAGTCGATCTGGGAACGTGTTTCGTTGTCTGTGAAATGTGATCACTGTGTGGTGTAACTCCTGTGCACGGTTTTCCACCTGTCGGACGCTTTACTGTCAGTCCCTGAAACTTCATCTGGCCTTATCGTTTCACCCTTTCCCGTGGCGGACTCGAGGCGGGGCATGACCACCGCTCTTTGAGAGTTGTACCCAGCAAGCAGCCAAGGGGCGACGTATTATATAAGTGACCGAGTGGGCGCTATCAAAGAGCTACCAGAACCCCATAAATATACCTGTCCTCTAATCAGTTCAGGCTTATCCTATTTCTACTTCTCCCAGAATTCCCGAAAGTGCTGACCTGACGGCGACGTCCACTTAGTCACCCGCGCACTACAGCATTTACCGAGAGATCATCTCTCAAAGAGAACCGTTGCACGAGAAGGCATGTCAGCATTTTACTTTTTAGTGAAAACGCAGTAGCAGGCGCGTACAGCAAATAACTTGTCGGTGAAGGTTCTCATTCATCTCAACACAACTGTGCAGTCAACAGACTTTAGTTGCTCAATCACTTGCATTTAAAGCTATAGTAACATGAGAGGAGCACACTGGAGTTCACTTTAACAGTGGATAGAACTGTACTTCTTGACGACTGTGAGGTTTATGCTGCATAAACAATAAACAGGAAGGCAAAGTGCCGGGGCTCACCACAGAGTTCGTCACGGCCTCTCACGGTCGCGGCCAGCAGGCCGACAATGGCCAAAGTCAGCATCGTCTTCATAACTGCGGTTCAAGAGTTGACTCTCCAGGCAGGACAGCGAGCGACGAGTGGCGTGAGCTGCCCAGGGCCGCCCTTTTATGTGTCTCTGTGCGCCTCGTGACTCGAAGAATAAGCCGCGTGACGCCGTCTCCGGTTGTACTTACATCCGGGCCATCGATAGGTACAATCCGAGTCCGTCATCCTTTTGCGCCATTGTTCTCCCACATCCTGTCGGCCCCGCGTACTTTGAGCGCGAAGGAGAGCCACTTGATACAGCGGACGTGCACTGACGTAACGGAGGTAAAGTAACCGGCGGATGGTAAGACGGCTCTACCATGGCTTTTCTACCGTTATATACGCGTGCGTATAGATGACGTGTCGTCGGTGTTTGCGTCACTTTTGCATTTGTAATTATATTTGCCGGCAAACTCTCTCCTGAAGGGCAAGCTAAATTTTACAAAAGTTAATCAAGAAGAATCCGATGAATGATGGGCCTTGCAGCGCCATTGTAGAGCAAACCTAGCCGTTTCCCCAGCGTAGCCAGATTAGAATATGTGTTTTGGTATTATTTTGATATGAATAGTTTGCATGAAGAAGTGAAGAATTTCCAGTCATGCAAATATTTTTTTGTTCTGAAATTCAATGTCTTCCGCCTGTGACTACTCCGCTGATAACTCCGATAGTGCGAAAACTCCATTTAATACTGACAGATGTAAAATTTTTGTAATGTAGGATATATGTGAGGCAAGAGTGCTATTGTTGCCTCCTGTTACCACTAAAAAAAAAGTGTTCCAGGGCCCCGTTTGAGAGAACATTTCAGATCATGACCAACTTCTCGGCTATCCATCAGGTACAAGTAAAATGCGTAAATAGTTTTATCAGATCATGAACATCGCGTTTTAATGAAATTGTTACATTTGACGTCTAAAGAAATTCTAGTTTGTTTAGAAGTAGAAGTTAGATGTGGCTAACTCTGTAAAAAAATTAGGTAGTGTAGTTGTTTAAACTGCGCGTTTTATGGCATCTTGAGCATACAAAAAATACAAAATGTAAACTTACAATTTTGTAAAGTCGATAAAGTGCTTAGCAGTGTTTTCCTCAACAATGATTCACGGATGAGGGGTGTGTTTCACAGTACCGAATACAACATCACAATTTTTCTCTGAACTATATTGTCATGTACTCTTCAGAGAATTGCGATATATTACACTGCCGATTTACGTGTAAGCTTCAAAGTTATGATCAGATAGTTCATAAAGATGGAAGACAGGGCATATCGTCGCGGCCAGCATTTTGGGAAGTGCGCTTGTCTTCAAGGGCGGCAGTGCTTTTCCCAGCGTTTGTCTATTTGCGCTTTGATCCGTATATCCCAACCCCTAGAAGAATACAGAAGTTCTCATCTCCCAAAGGAGCTGAGAACCAAAGTGGTCGTTCGGATTGTAAACTTTACGGTTACGTTTGTAGTTTTCCTTCTATATTTTAAATGGTCGTAAACAAAAGCATCATAAACCTAAATAAATGTTACCTTAACGCTTGAATTGTACCTTTTTATTATAAATGCAACAAAATTTTAAGGGCAACAATGTATAACGCTTTTCTATTATATATTTCTATATTTTCTATATTTCTATGTTTTCTATTGACACATCGCCTTTTCTAATGATATGCTTAGCGCGAGAATTGGCTATAGTTCTTCTTTAACGGCAATGTGGCATAAGACCTTTTTGTGAATACAGGCTGACATAGGTTAAAGTCCTTGCCCAAAAAAGCAAAATCCTATGCCACCATGTGCACACGCATATGAACCCTCACAAATCTTCCTCATATGTTTGTTGGTAATGTGACCATTTTTGTGCTGCTTTTTTCTCTGTTGTGGCACGACATGTCTGCATACCAGATTCTAGAGTTTCTATTTCTATTCTTCAAACCATTATCAGCTATCGCTAACACACCACGCCTTTGTCAGAAAAGGATAATTCATCGCTTTAAATGCGGCACGACAATCTTTACAGATCCTTAATAATGTTAAGCATAATAACAAATTTCTCTCTCCCTCACTTATTTCTGTCAGTCTCAAGATGTATGCCCTTTTAATTCAAACAGCTGTCTTATATTGAAAATACAAATGCCTTACCGTAATAAGCAGATACGCTGCGCTTTTCTTTCGTTTATTAGCGGTGATGAAGCATTTTCCCACACTATCAGAGGTCAGAAATATATACATCACGATATCAGCTACCTTTATTGTTAACGTCAATGCACTGAGGTGAGAGATGGGCCGTCATATGTAGAAGTAGGCTATGTCATTGACAACATCTCATGATCTGATTGTCATCCGCACTCTATCGTTATACATCTTCCTTTTTTTAATGTCATTCTGTCTTTCGTATAAAGGAAACACTGGCGACGATTTGCCTTTAGTTCAGGCCAGTATACGCTGACTTGACGGCGAATGTGATTTTATGAAAACCCCCTTCATTGGTAATCCTTGACAATAAGTGAAGCGGCAGGCCACAGGCTTCCGCTTACACAGCACAGAGGGGTAACCGCTGCCGTGCTTGAAGTGCAACGCCTCGCTTAAGCTTCCAATATTGACGATAGGCAGCAAGCAACGAAAGGGCCCGACAGAGTTCAGCAGTTTGGAGTTTGCGTCCAGGTACAATTTGACGCATATGCCCACGAAGAATTGCTTTACTGCTGGACTGAGGTCTACAGACAGCTTCCGGAGACCGAACTCGGCCGTCGTGTACCCTCGGTAGGCTATTCGAGCACCCATACCCAGTCGAAAAATCCGCCAGACCGGGTCTGGTGTGTTTTACCCGTTCACACCAGAGCGGAAATTCAGACACGGATTCTGGCGTGTCTGGTGTACCCGGCCGGTTTGGTGTGATCTGGCATATCCGGTCGGTTTGGCATGGTTTGGTGTGATCTGGCGTATCCGGCCGGTTTGGTGTGATCTGGCGTATCCGGCCGGTTTGGTGTGATCTGGTGTATCCGGCCGGTTTGGCGTATTTTGGTGTGATCTGGTGTGCCCGGCCGGTTTGGCGTGTTTTGGTGTGATGTGGTGTGCGCCCGGCCGCTTTGGCGTGTTTTGGTGTGATCTGGTGTACCCGGCCGGTTTGGCATGGTTTGGTGTATCTGGCTAGTTTTGTGTAATCTGGCACCAACCGATCGGTGCCACATACTATACCTTCGCACGGTTACAGTGTTGCCAAAACAGCGGATGTTACTAATCTTAGTACCATTGTGCCATGATTAAAATGTACTGTAGATCAAAATGTGCACACTTTCTTATGCACGAGAAATAATGGCAGGCTGCAAGACACAGTAGTTTTGATATAAAAAAATGGCCGACTTGTTTATTTCATCCTCGGTCCTCTCAGCTTGCTAGTTTTCTGGAACAGCCATTCAAACCTTTTGTGGCCTTCTTGGACTCTTCTTCAGAGTGGCCTCGAACAGCAGTGTGGCACCTGAAAAAGACAAAAGCAGTGTGTTATAGGAGTTCTCTCATTTATAGGGACACTACGGGCACATATTAGGCTGAGCAAGACTGAAAGAATGGGTTTGTGTTATAACCACTTTGCTATTCCTGGTGAGAATGGAGAAGTTGTAAGAAAATGACAAAACTAAAAAATTGGAGTTGTTTTTTTAAATGTGGAAACATGGGAATGTAGGCTACGTGAGAGCCGGCTATCCCATAAAAACTGAAGGATCCACTCCGAAAATTGGAGTGATGCCTTCCTATTCCACTGCGTTTATATCTGTCTGATGTCAGCTCACCTATTTTGAATGCTCGACTAACTGCTCCAGGTTTTGAATAATGCATTGGATAAAATCCGACAATAACTAAACGTACAGTAGCGACACTTATTGCTCAATATTAAGGCCATGGAGCTCACTGCGTCGTAGCATTGGCAGCCAAGATCATGACGTCAGGTCCACTTTCTGGCGTGGGTGATTGAAACTGAGCTGCAATGTCGGAGATTGTCAGTGCATGTTTAGGGATGTCAAACCCCAGAAATCAATCAACCATGTCACCTGATAACAGCTCATTAAAGTTAGCAGTGAGTATACCATTGTGCAGAATATGCAACATGCTTCCCATACAGCCCGATATTGTGAAAGGAAATTTCAGCTCTTCAAAATATTTTAAAGGGCCCATGACACCACAATTTCAAACCCGATATGTTTGTGTTGTTTGGTTGTCGAACATCTGAAGGCACTTGTGGCCAAATATTAACGGCGAACGTTGTCGTTAAGATATTTTAATATGTATTTAAAGTGACCAGAAATGCTCATCTGGGTTTTCGGCACCTCGCGACATCGTTACTAGTATGACGTAGTTTGTGGGCCATCTGTGACGTTTCACTTTTGTAAGTTGATATCGTGACGTCACAGACAGACACGGGCGCGCCGCGCTATGGCCTCCGAGCGTGGCCTCCAAGATCGGCTCTCGCAGCCGATCGCGGAGGCCACGCCAAAAGCCGTGTTTTTCTGCTTCCTCTCCGTGTTGGTCCCTCAAGCGTACATTGTACACACGCTATGATGCAAAGCGAGTGTGGCGAGCTGGTCTGGCGCTCTCCGCAACGTCACCGAATCTTGAGCTCAAGTGATCAGTGCATGTGCTCACTTCCGACAGCCGCCGCGCTTGCCCCGCGGCGCTAGTTCCTTGCAGTTTTTGGCACGCGTTTCGAAGCTTCATTAAAACTGAACAAAATTAACGATGCTGTGACTAATTAGACTTCACGCTGGAGAATTTGCCACTCCATGCCGTGATTACAAGACACTGTTCTACTCATTAGAACATAAAAGTATCCAACAAAAAAATAGCTGTCATGGGCCCTTTAAGTTTTTTTTACTCCTGATGAAGCCAAGAAAGGCATAGGGGAAATTGTAGTTTTTTTATGTACTGTAGTAATTATGGAATAGATGGAAAGGAATTAAGTGGTCAAACACACACACCCACCTCTGGTAAAGACCAAACCTACAACCTTCAGATAACGTGTCCAATGCTCTACCGAATGAGCTGCAAAGGCAGTCATTCTCCCGTCCACATTATTGGGTACTCGTGAGTGTACAATCCCAGTAGTGCTAGACAGCACCACTCGTTGCCATGGCGATGAGAATGGTATACTTTGTGCCAGATGACGGCTCGTAGAACATATTTTTTGTAAGATGGCTGCTGCCCAACTTGCCCTATGCTTTCCTTGGCATCATTAGGTTCTTTCTAACAAAGAATTGTGCCCTGCCACTGTGGTCTAGTGGATATGGCACTCATGTGTGGATACGAAGGTAGCGGGATCGAATCCTGGCAGCTATGGCTGCACTGCAATGGAGGTGAAAAGATGAAGCCCATGTACTGTGCGATATCACTGCACGTCAAAGAATCCCAGGTGGTCAAAATTCTGCCCACCAGAATCCCAGGTGGCGGCTTATATACGCTGACAGCAGCGGCGTATTAGCTAGATTTTCCTCTGTGCTCTGTTAACCTTTCCTTTCAGTCTTACTTTATTCCTGCAAAGTTCAAGTCTGCACAAGAACCAAGAACTTCGTTTTTTTTACATTGCAGCTGTTGCAGTTACTTAAACTGGTGGTGGCAGTGACCGGACACCATTGTAATGAGCCCGTAATAAGCGAGTGTAAAACGCATCAGCTTTGTCATGTGAAAACAAACCGCTTCATGTGATAGTGCTGTAGTGCACAGAACGCAACTTGGACAAAATGCACAGAGATATCCATGACTTTCAAAGTGGCGTGATGGACAAGGAAAAAAAAAACGGGGGTCTCGTTTTTGTTTACTACTACGAACGTTCACATGCATTCACAGAAGCTAGGCAGGTGTTGGATGATATTTACAGATGTTTACGACCTGGTGTCAGAACCTTATGATCTTTCGGAATGTTTCTGTCCATTTCAAGATCCGCGAGAAAAGGCTGCGGTCACCTTCTGACTGGTTTGTTTTATTATATCTTGCTTACGAAATTCCGGAACACCAAATACTGCCGCCTACTCCCTTTAGCAAAAAGCACACATGAGTAATTGGATAAAGCATTGCATGACTGCATTTGTGTTCTTCAGCATAAGGAGCATAGGAACGGATAAGTGGCTGCTCACTTTGGCCGCCTGCAGCGGTCAGCTGTTTGCTATGCGCCGATATCACTAAGCCTTCACCGCTTCGAAAGCAGTGGGCGGTTCATTACTAAAAGACGCCAACACCCATAACATTCTAAGTTTTGTTACCGTTGTTGCCACTGTACCTTCTGCTCATAATTATGTGAAAGGTTGAAGGGAACAGCAAAATATTGGGAGCACCGCTATCTACGACGTAGGTATATACGGATGAGCTTTCGCTACGCACCGTGCGCTGCGCATGCACTGTGCTTGGTTTTTATCACAGGTTCATAATAGAAACTAGAAGAGCCACAGTCCTGACGAAGACAAGTCCACTTGTCGAAACGGCTCCTGCGACATTCCCTGTTCTACATTTTTTTTAGCGATCTGTTCATAGGCTCGCAATAGGCGATTTGCAGTCGTCACTGATTTTTTTATGCGGTCAGTTTAAGCATCACTGCGCTTTGTTGGCCAATACTTTCCTTAAAGAAAAGGGGAAAAAACAAGCGTTGTCCAGTCTGCCACCTTGAGTGGCAGTCGTATTGAGCTCGCTTTGTAGAGCATCACAGTTCCTTAACGGCTTGCCGATCATGCAACCACTCTGTTTTGACACAATCGCAGACTGCTAAAGTGCCATACATTAAACACACGGAACTCGCTAACTTCCACAAGAAGTGTGCTGTACATGATGCTATGTCCAATTCTGCCAATTGTTCTACCGATTCCGGTCAGAGCATGATATCCTTAGGAAAGAGGAGAAACACTGAGGCCATTTTGCTGCAAGTTGTTGTGGAATGTCGACAACCATCCAGCTTCATTCAAATAAAGCCACTAAAGCTCATAAACACAGCGTGCCAATGCAACAGCTATGCAGCTGAACGAACCGAGTACTCCAAGTACCGGCGTGCACTGCGGCAGCGGTGGCATAGTGGAGCTCACGGTGAGATCAGTCTATTGCTAACTGTTTTTTACATCTTTATGATAGGCACTAAACAAGCAAGGCTTGCACCATGTGCGTGCGCAGCTAGGCATGGCAAAGTGACACTGGTAAGAAACCACACATAAAAGTTTAGATGGGCATTAATCACAAAGCAGCAACAATGCAGGCAGCCAGCAAACACACAGAAATTGCATAAGGTAAGCAGCACAATGCTCACAGCTTCCACATTATAAAAAAAAAGGCACCACCAAGTAGTTCTTATGTGGCAGATACTAGAACAAGAACACTCAACGAGAGTGTAACAAGTCATGTGAGGCATAACAGGGAGCACTGCAACAAAGCAGGCAAACTTTGCGAAGGCTTATTCTAGCCGAGAATCCAGTACTCTACTGGACAGTAATTTAGGCTTAATGTTCCAATAACTGCTGTGGGCAGTGAAGGACATAGTGGCAGATGTGTGGCATTGTTGCTATATTTAACCCTTGGTATGCAGACACACTCGTATAGGCAAGAATTTCAGCATTTCAGAGTTGAACCAGGTTACTGTGGCTTATGAGTGAGCTAACTGGTCTTAGTAGCAGCCAGGGGCCCATAGTCACTAAATTTGTAACAGGTAATAAGTAAACAATATCTATGACTGGTGGCTGACAGGCTTATAAATATGTGCTGCAACCGTGCAGACTGACCTCTAAGCACTTACACCTCATGAGGTGATAATGGCTGTTGCACCAGCTTCTTGCCACCTTCTGCCATAAAGGAGTTCGGCAGTGTAGACCCTGTAGACCGTCATTGTGCAAGTGCATCTGTGAACCAGATGACTGCCGTAGACCTTTCCACAATGTGGGAGTCCTTGTGCACCCACATCAGGTGGTAGTATGAGGGCTTCAGTACAAAAACCCCATTTGCCATACGAACCTGGAGACAAATGAGAAATTGTTACATGAAACACCAATCAACCCATCCCAATGACAAAAATGAACGCATGGGAGTGCACGACCAAAAGCTTTTCCACATGTTAAAGTACCAAGAAAAGCGTTGTTTTGCATCCTACACGGCCAGTGGCAAGAAAATAATGGTACTTCTCTATGAATATCGCAAGCTTCAATTAATAGAAATTTTATCCCCACCTACTCAGAACAGAGGTGAGAGAATAATTTTGGGGACCTGGCATGCCAATGTCACCGTCAGTTCAAATGCACAGAAAGACAGCTATGCCCCTTTTGTGCAAGATGTGGCAGCTAAGGTATTTTGCATCTGCATACCTATCACAGCTTTAATTGATGAAAAGATCGGTAAAAAGTATGGAGAACAGAAAATGTCGCTGGAGTCAACATTTCATCAAGTGGACTTGTTTTCGTCAGGGTGGCAACCGCATTCTCGAGTGTTTGTTTCTGTATGCTTTGCACATTCTCCCCCGTCCACAGAAGAAGACGGCACATGCAAACAAACAAAAAACAGAGATAGAAGAAAAATGAGAGGGGGAAGTGGAAAGTTGAGTGACATGTGTTAGCGTCACTAATAGAAATGGAAAGAGCAAAAAAGAAGGATCCGCTCCTGGGCGTGAGCTACTCTTGGAAATGCACTGTATGTGCACTGTAAAAAACCAGGATGAAGAAAGGAACAAATACGCAATGTACAGGTGCTGCACTTGCCGCGTGTTCCCCTCTTCCCGCACTGCACACACAGTGCGTTTCCAATGAAAGCTTTTTGCTAAAAACGTGGCTACACTGCTTAACACCATTGTTCTCATTGAACTAGGTGGGGGATGAGAACCTGAAAAGAGACTTTTGGGAAGAAACATTGTTTAGCCTGTACAGGTGAAATACCTTAACGTTTTATTGTCTTTGCTAACCCTCCACCATATCTAATGGATTCAAAGGTTCTCTTACGTTTATGCCTGTAGGCTGGACGGTACTGAACTCGTAAATGAGATACGATTCCCTATATTTTCTGTCCCCCGACGAGCAGAAATTTGCCTGACAGAAAACATCCGCTTTTATAGCTGCACCTCATAAAAGAATTGATATTTAGGAATTCGCAGTCTTGCCTCAAGGGCAGCCAAGCTGAGGTTCACATTATTTTGATTGGTCTCAAGTTATCTGGTATTTGCAATTTGTTTCTGTACTCTTACCAAGAAAAACTCATGCTTGCAAGCCGAGTACTACTATTGGTTGGTGTCCCCCCTTTTTTCACCTTTAACTTCATCCCAACCAGACAGATCTCTGTCAAATGTTCACCTTTAAAACGAGTACTACTATGCACTGTGTCAGACTAAGTTCAATGAAACCACAATCCTGCAACAGCTTTTCTGGTCACAAAATTGTCACGTCAAATTGATACAAAGCGAGCATCCACAGCTAAAGGCCCAACTGTTCATAAGAGGGCATGTGAGCGCTGGTGCCACTGTGGGTGTCTTTGCAGTGGCAGCGGTTTTCTTGCTTTATACACTTCTCCCCTTGCCGCTTTAGTTCTGCGTAAGTACTTTTAACATTGAATGTACATGAATAAGTGCTTAACAATATGTTCTCCCATCAAATGAGCGCGCTTGCCTAAAGTGAAACAGCTGTTTATTTCAGACAATTCACCATGGTCTCAGTTAAAGAAAACAAAAAAGGACACTACATTACATTTTTACGTACCAGAACCACCTCATGATTATAATGGGGGCCGTGGTTGAGAATTTGCATTATTTTCATTACATATTGAAACGGGCACAGGGATACGCTTCTGATGGTAGTATATTTTAGAACAGGGAGATTAGCCGGTGCAGCTCCAATGGCGGACCGTCAGCCTGCGCCCCACTGCTACGCAACCTTTGTTCCTCTCGAGATCGTCGTCGTCTTTAGTATTCTTGCACTGTGACAATATGATACATTCATAAATCCAAGTGCATGACTGTTTTTGCATTCTGCCCTCAAATGTGACTACCATGATTGGATAATGCATCATTCGTCTCTGTGTCTGTGCTTCAACTCATGCTCGGTTAATTTCAGAAGTTTAGGTTTCTCCATCAGCCAGTCACGTTTTCACTGCTCAGTTGCGATGGGCTGCAACTATACGCACTCGACAGAAGCAAGGACAATGAACTTTGGGAGGGCAGTGACAGCAGTTGCAACGATTCCCACTTGGACCTCTCGACCAGTGATTATGACCAGACTGTGCATGACCGGATCTGGGTAGTTGAAGTACGGTTCATATTATGCAAGCAAATAAGGTAGTTCAGCTTGTTGAAACACTGACACTGAATGCATGAGTTTGCATGAGAGTTGATCTGTTTACGAGTGGGACCAAGGTTTGCGATTCTGATATACGCTTGACTGCTCACAGATATTCTTGGGCAGCATCAGACTTTAGTGTTGGCTAGACACATTCCAGGGACACGCATTGAAATTGTAGACAGTGATGTCCAAGGCATTTAAAGTGTTTAATGGATACATGCATTATGCTACAATTCAAACCTGAAATCGCCATCTTCCTGCCGTGACACCGCTGGCTCCGAGTCCTTGCACTGCTTTTAGTTACTCAGTAAACCACATCGAACATGAGTCTGGTGCTGGGCCTGTTGGTACTGTACATACCTGAAGAAAACAAAGATCCAGCGTTTATAGACACGTTCACAAGAGACTATATGTGTATAGATGTCGGTACTTGCAACAGTTTAACGGGAAAAAAACGTGCAGAATTCAAAGAGAAACTGATGCATGCATGTGCCATACAAAAAAAGTGAGAAAGACAAGAAACAAAAAGAAAGGAGAACAGGCACTCATGGATAAGCTGGCTTACTCAGAAAAGTGTTATTACTACAATGTGTCTGTCTCTGCCTTCTTTATATTGATTCAGTTTTTGTATGATGCATGCGTGCATAGCCTTCCCTTCAAATTCAGAGCTTTTTTCAATAAGCTTTTGCATATTGTTGTGCATTCGCCTAAATTCTCTTCTCGCATATGCGTCTAAAAAAGCGGTGTTCAAAAAGGGGTTGTGCAAATGCAGCCAGAGCCACGCACAAATTGGAATGCAAGAGAGTGCAAGGTGCCACTTCTGCAACCGCCGTGTAAGCATCAAGCAACTATACTGTCACGAGAACAATATGTGCTTCCACTTCCTAGAGCAGGCTGCTTTCTCCGGTTTCCTCTTAGATACTTTTTCAGGATGAACATGCTTTGCCATTTTTTTTTCAAGTCATCTTCTTGGGAACAAAAGACACAATGGCACACGCTTGGCTGCAGTGTATAAGGATTAAAAGAAATCTGTCATGCATGCCCAGTGATCATGGCCACACCGTGCAGATCAATGCCAGTCTGACCACGAACTCAAAGCAGTGGTCCACCTTGTATCTCACATTTTTCGTAGCTCAGGTAAAAGTAAACAAGCCATGTGTGCTAATAGTTCTCTTGCTCTCAGGCTGCATTATACTTGGTGGTTTAACACATGAATGTGAGCACAGCATTTAGACGAATACATAGCATTTGGATGAATGGAGCTCAAGAGTGGATGAACCTCCGGCACATCCACCTTTGAGCTCCATTTGGTCGATAGTTTTAAAATTATGCAGAAAAAGAGTGAAACAGTGGTTATTCACCTTGAACGTTCAAAAAGCCAAATTTTCGAGCCAGGTTGGGTGGGAATGTTAAGAGAAATCCAATCATTCAGTATCAAAGTGAAATTGGGTTATAGGTTTCGTACAGTCTGTTGGCAACAAAATTCCTTACGTAAAATGACAATGTGCACCATGTCAAGACTGCAAGTGGTGGTAAATCAAGTTGATACCTGTGGTGAAAAAAAAAGCTATGCATTATGAATGCACTTAGTGTGAAGTGCACTGTTGTTGTGTACTGATTACAGTGTTGTGCATCATTGCTAATACAGAAATGTTGAGAACAGTAAGATAATAAAATGCTTCGTCTAAATCAAAACAGTGAATTCATCAGAGGCAGCATAAAGATGATACGTGCTGCACTTTCTCATTTTTGAGACCTTGCATTCCTTTTGAGAATTGATGGCCTTCACTCATAGCGAAAACTTCTATCCATGTGAAAGCACTTTGTAAGTGTCTAACAAATGAAGCTGACATAATGCGGAAGGAAGCCTTTTCCTCCCAATGAACTGTAATGAGAAAAGTGGAGTGTGGTCTAGTTAAAGACCAAGGCCGCCCGTATGGAACACACAAGTGCAGCACAAACGCACCCACAGTGTGTATTGCCAAACCAACTTGGGACAGGGACCACGTACGGGCATAAGGCCCACATTAGCAAGCGATATCACCTTCTCTAGGTGTGATGTGCACTGGTATGCACGGTGTGCAAAGAAACATTAAAAGCCTTGTTCATTGAATAAGTTTATAGTCATTACATTCTTCTTTCTCCTTTCCTTTCTCTTGAAGTATCTGCTCCTAATTCAACGTACAATTTTTCAAAAATATGCTTGCTCACAAGTTTCTTGAATGCAGTACTCCGAGAATTATACAGCAAGGGTAGTCCTTATTTCAGGCTATTGGAAGGCCTTGGTCATTAGCACACAGATTACGCGCATTCTGATGTCAATTTTAACACGATATCTCATAAGTATATTCGGAAACAGTCTTGTCAGGTATACGTACAAATTCCCATTTGCAGTGAACTCGGTGTTCCAGTTCAGCTGCCCGATCTGCGCAACGTTTAAAAAACACGCACACAACACACACACGCGCGCGCGCACACGCGTTCCTGAGCAGAGGAATGTATCACATAAATAAATAAATAAAGGTCAAAGGAAAGCATAGGGCCGATCGCAGGGACGATGCGCTGCCGGCAGATCACGCACTGCAGCTATATGGAACCGTTTTGTTCCGAAACGATAACTGATATTTTAGAAGGTTTGGGTCCAGTACTGACGAAATTTCGGTTCGGATCCGCTTTGGCGCCATAGGAAACAGCAAGCACGGCAAATTGAACTTTAAAGCAACCGACAAGGCGCGGTTGATTGCGCACAACTATTAGGCGGCATCCGTGGCAAGCAGTTGCGCCTTCACACGGACGCAAGAAAAGGGGAGAGGATAGAAAGCCATTACGGCAGATCCCACTGCGGAGAAACATCAATTACAGCAAAATAGTGGCTCATCGCATAAGGGGCACCACTAGCGTAGCTTACGTGGAAGGCGAAGCCGTAACTCGTCTCAAACCAGCCGCCTGACCGCACAGGCTATCGAAAGAGAGCCGCGGGGCTACGCGACAGTGCTACGATACCTTCGCATTCGCAGTGCGCAAACGGCGCAAAAAAGCACGCTTGCCACACAAACAAAAGTTTATTATCGCGCTTTAGAAAGCAACTTTTCTAGCGCATGATGAGTACGCAGGAGTTCTGCTACCCCTTCCGTTGTTTTTGTGGAGCCTTTCTTATCGCGACTCACGATCGCACGTGGGACAAAGGTTCAAATGACTGACTGTGATACGTACCTGTTTCCGTTCGATGGTTGCTCCCCGGCACGAAACAGTAGGTCTTCGTAATTCGTTGCGCCGGTAAAACACAAGAGACGTGCGCACAGAGCAGAAAAATGCTTGAAACGAGACAAAAATGCGACTTCGCCGAGACGAGACCGGCGCGAACAGCTTGTTGACATTCCAGACGCACACAGTTGCCACACTGCATGGCCCCGTATGGCCGCACTCGCTATACACACTTTACGTGCAAAGTTGTTTCGCAAACCTAAATGAAAATGCGCCGTCATCAATTTGCATAACACACGAAACAAAACAAACGCGATGTATGCACAAATATAATGCTAACGAAGGTTTTTTTAAAACCAGAAATGACAATGTTCACTCATGATAGGCACGAATCGATGAGCGCGAAATTCAAAACGTCCTGCATGCAACAATACAGGATCGAGGCGTTCTTTCTAGTGAACGGATTCTTAAACAAATGAACAATCATGAAAGTTTTATTAGGCATTCTAAAATAGATTGAACGTTAGTAATTTAATAATTTAATGCAAATAATATTCTCAATAATAATAATATAGTTTAATGTAGGCAGCTTTTACAGGCAAGCTAGCTTTCGGTATAATTAACAATGTTGCCCATAGGTCCAAACAAACAGATGCAAAATATATTGGCGGTATTCCAGAGAGCGCCTTTTGTAACACGGGCTTTTTAACACATTTATAACAACTGAGAACGCTTTTCATAAAATGGGTAACATGGAATTAGCTTTAAAACAGATCAGAACAATATTTTCCAGGAACTAAGAATAACTTGGTGTGTTTCATGTCCACTCGGATATTTTATTCACCTGACTTTTTATGCAACAACACAACCATGCCCAACATGTGTTTCGTACTCACAGAATAGCGAACGCGCTACAATACACATCACGCCGCAGGTTGGCGTGTACGCCACAGCCAATCACACCAGGGTGCCGAATACGCCAGAACACACCACGCCACGAGGCTTGTACACCAGAACACACCACACCAGACTGGTGTGTTTTCCAAACACATCGCTCGAGGCTGGCGTGTACGCCAGAACACACCACACCAGTCTGGTGGGTATGCCACAACGTATCACACCAGGCTGGTGTGTACGCCAGAACACACCACACCAGTCTGGTGGGTATGCCACAACATATCACACCAGGCTGGTGTGTACGCCAGAACACACCACCCCATGCTGGCGTGTACGCCAGAACACACCACACCAGTCTGGTGGGTATGCCACAACATATCACACCAGGCTGGTGTTTACGCCAGAACACACCACCCCATTCTGGCGTGTACACCAGAGCACACCAGAGTATTCTGGTGTTAACACCAAAACACACCACAACACACCAGACCCACTCTGGTGGGATTTTCAACTGGGTAGCATCGGAGAATGTTGTATCTGTGTCCATCGCGAAGGAAGTGTCTATATCTAGCGGGTTGTGAAAAGGTATACGATCGTCCTGCACAGTGTCATCGGCGCGGTAAAACGAAAAGTCGAAGGAAAGATTGGTGATGTGTGCAAATACACCAAGCTCGTAGACATGTCTTCCTTAAGAACGCTGAAGAGGACAGATTTTACAACAATATTGTAGCATTCTATATTTACGCATTACCTGGCGCGATCAAGAGACGCCGGGGCTGCCAAGCTCGACCAGTCACTTGTAGCACGTATGGTAACGCTTGAATAGAAAATTATGGCGCTGCAGTACTCATAATTATAAATATGATTCCCTCGTCAGTGTCCTTGCTTTTCGTACAGTACAGCTCACCGTACACAGTGTTCCGCTGCAGTGCACCGTGTGAGAGGTTCCATTCGTTATCGCTGCAATTGCGTCCCTGAGGAGGCGCAATCTGCAAACCAGCATGTGACGGTTAAGCAAGAGCAGAGTCCAAAGCAATCCACAACTCTCCACCTAGGCGCCGTTTCTCTCTGCGAGTTCGTTGCACTACTCGCAAATTGCCTATTTACATGTCGCTGGCAGAGTAGCATGTCAGCAGTGTTGTACGGAACGTCGTTCCAAGGAACGACGTTCCTGGAACGGGTTCCTTTTGGAAGGAACGAAGGAACGTCATCGTTCCATTTGGGATTGGTGGAACTGTAACGGGAGCGCATTACATTTACGAAGGAAGGGCAAAGGGAACGGCGTTCCTTCTTTACACGTTCCACTTCACAACGATAGCACGTGCGCGGCACATCGTGCAGGGCGGATAGGCTGGGCTACAAGAAGCCCTCCCTGCAGGCCCCGTTTTCCTGCAGCCATTATCGCTCACGAAAACGCACGAATCACGCACGAAAACACCATTCTTTTGTGGCTTCGATTATTCGACGAGGATGACGCTTCCCCTTCACTGCGGCCGCACGACATCAGGGTATCCCTCTACTGTTTGGCGGTGGCCGCTTATTATGGCCGCTGGACAGGTAGTTTCCGGATGTCAGCCAGCCCTGTATGAGTGTACTGCTACGCGGGAGGTACTGCGTGCAATAGCAAAGTTCCTTTAGTCCCTTATGATCCCGCCGCCAGGGCTCCCTCCGAACTAAAAAAACACTGTCAACGCGTGCATGCTTGCGTCTCATCGCATTGGTTCTGCAGAGAACGCGGGTACGGCCATGGTCGTCCATACTTGTAAGACACTCTGTGCGTCAATCTCATCAAGGTATCTTAGTTGAACTGAACAGGCTGCGCCTTAACCTTGCGTCAATAGCCCTATGCCCTCGGCAAAAAGCAGAAACGAAAGGCTTTTCAAAAGATATATATACACGTGCTAACGCGAACGTGGGCTAAACATGCTTACATGCGTGCGTGCGTGCGTGCGTGTTTGTAATGCTGAGCGAATTTAACATCGCTGTAACTAGGACCTGGTCAATTATGTTAGGAGATGCCCAGTTTGTTCCTAATAAAAACTATGGTTTCATTTCATTCTTATCAGTACGCGACCAAAGGGTTAGCTACACAGGAATGTCCTGTAAGCAGTCAATTATGCTCGTGTGGTGGGGGTCGCCTTCGGTTGGCGCCCCGTTAAATTATGTATGCGAGGCTATTTATTTTCTTATTTATTTCCGGCACCACAACAGCATTTCAGCCTTGCCTTAATGTCATTGTGCCTACAAATTGAATAGGCAGATAATGCTTATTTCTTATGCCACGAAGAAAAGAAGGAAACAGTCCCGTGTTATTTAATTCGGCGGTAAACTGACAAGATAGCCCTATTAAAATTCCTCACACCGGCATACATTCAACGCAGCTATAATTAACAAAAAAAGTTCAGTATATCACAAATACTTGAAGGTGATGAGAACCAAGTAAAAGCAATATGTCCAGAATTGCCCAATAGTTCATTAAAATGCTACAAGGGTCACCAATTTTGAGCAAAATCGTTTAGAATCGGGAGTGCTGACGGCTTCTGGGAATCTTGTTCCTGTATTTGCGCTCAGTGCCATGGATCAGCCACAAACAATTACATGCTGTCCTAAACGAAAAGGTCTATTACTAGCTTTTAGTGTCAGAGGCACCACTGTTGTGTCCGCTTGTGCATGCGAGTAACTGCCTATTTACACATTGGTGGAGGCGCAGTATCCCGGCTACGCATCTTTTTTTTTTTTTGAACAATGAACAGATTCTATTCGTCAAAATAAAAAAAAAACATTCAGAAAAACGAAGCGAAGCTAAAGGCCATTCGACCTGACGTGGCTTCGCTACGTGACTTAAGTGGGAAGTGTCGCACTTGTAATAAACTAGCGTCAAAGTTGCAGTGGAGTCGTCCGTAGTATGTTCGGTGCTCCTTGAAAATATTTGCCTCGGAACGTTTCTTTGGGTGTTTCTTTGTGTCCAGATAATACGCCGCCGGTGACGATAAAATTCCTCAATTGTATATAGGTCGATGCGAGATTTACTTAATCGTGAGGTTCACTTTAATTTGTCTCACGATTAATTTTCAATTTTAGAAATCAGATGTAACGTGAATGTAACGACACGTTCCAATTTTCGAAATGTAACTGGAACGCCTTCCTTTTCTATGAAAGGAACTTCTAACGGGAACTCGTTGCAAAATTGTGAAGGAACGAGGAACGAGTTTTCGTTCCTGTTTTTGAGGAACGTGTACAACACTGCATGTCAGCGATATTTCAACACCGGCTAAATTCTCTCCCTTCCCATAAAGAGCTCTCTCTCTCTCTCTCTCTCTCATGTGTTTACGTCAACGTCAAACAAGTACAACTTCTCAAAATCAATGCGGAGACTTCAACTGTCAAGTGCGGAATAATGAAATCATGATTTTGGTTATGAAGACTAAAGCACGTGCTATATTTATTTAATGTAAATGGGAGTGCTATCGCCCCTGTGTCGTTTGCTCCATACGTTCGAAGACCATTCGCGTTCACGCGCCGTAACGGAAATGCTTTGCCACGCAGTGTTGCACACAATGGCGCATCAAGCTTGGCCCTGTCACCCGCCGTGGTAGCTTAGTAGCTGGCGTGTTGGCGTGAGAAGCGCGAGGTCGCGCGATCGAATGCCGGGCGCGGCGGGCGTATTGCTACGCGCTGATATGCGCAAAAATATTGTTATTCATTTGTTCATTATGCCTGAAAAGGTCCCGCAAGGGATAGCATATGAGTGGTGGGTGCAGAAACTGACAGCTCCTCAGTAAGAGCACTCCATTCGCAGGCACTATTGATAGGTGGTCGAATGGGCACGTGGTGCGAGTGGCGAGAGGAACGATGCGCAGTAATGATGATTCCGTTCTCTGGAGGCCGCGAATAGAAAAACCTAAAAATCAGTATTAGGCGAGCATTATTTAGACGAGAAGAAAGTGAGGGAAGGCATAGCTGCGCTTTTAGGGCAGATACACTGGTGCTACAGGAATAGCCTGAAACAACGAACCTGACAGCGGGCTTCTAGACCGATTCAAGAGATTTAGTTATGTTAACTTGATGGTTTTCATAAACGGAACAAACATTGTCTAAGTTGGATCGGATCAGTGTCTTATAGGCAATCAGTTTGAGTGCAGGGAATGCTGATGGCAGATTACGGCGTCGATAACCTAGTAAGCTATTGCAGGAATCAATTAACTGGTGTACATGATAGGTCCAGGACAGTATCGCTAGGTATGTGTACACATAGGCATTTAAATATCTTGCACTGAGTTAACGTGGTGTTGTTAAGGGAGTAAGCGTGCACTACATAGTTACGGTGGCGATAAAAGGACAAGTGGGAGCAATTACTGATGTTGAGGGGCATGCGCCATTGGTTGCGCCACGCTTCGATTTCCAGGAGGTGATCCTATAAAGCGCAGGAGTCTACAGAGCTTCTTATTTGCCGGTACACAACAGAATCATCCGCAGAAAGGCGTATATTTCATGATACATTACACGGCGGGTCATTAATATGCATAAGAAAGAGAAGCGATCGAAGCACGGAGCCTTGCGGCGCGCCACATAAGACAGGTGATAGTGACGATGTGATGGAATTGACATAAACAAATTGAAGGCGATCGTTCAAGAATTCACGTATCCATTTAACTATATTATGGTGAAGGTGCAAGTGCGAAAGTTTATTCATGAGGAGATTATGCGATACTAACGAAGGCCTTTTCAAAGTCCAGGAAGACAGTGTCAGTGGTGATATTCATATCAAGCTGAGCATGTAAATCATGCAAGAACAAAGCGAGCTGAGCGTTACAAGGGTGATCTTTGCGAAATCAGTGCTGGTTAAGACAGAAGAAGTTGATAGATTACAGAAAATTGGCAATGTGGGAGCATAGAGCGTGTTCCATTAGCTTTAAATAGATGCTCCTGAGGAAAATGGGATAGTAGTTGCTAGGATTTGTACGGTGGGTTTTATTTAATGGGAATTGTTTTACCTACTTTACAGTCAGAAGGGATTGATCCAGTGGAAAGAAATTCCTGGAATATTAATTTTAGAAAAAGACTTGGTACGTGCTTGATTCTTTTTTAATACCTTAGCGTTTATGCCGTCAATGCCACATGAAGAGAAATTCTTTAATGACTCAGTGATTTTAACGCGGCCGTTCGCGTCGAAAGTGATGTTTTCCATTGCGGGGTAATTAGACGGTGGCAAATGAGGAAGAGTTTCAGGGCATTCTTCAGTGAAGGCGGAACAGAGAGCGACATTTAAAGCATGAGCAGTTTCTGTTTCCGGGACAAGGGGGCCAAAACTGTCACGTAGAAAAATAGTGCTAGACGCCCGTGGACTGATTCATTGCCAGAAGCCTTTCGGGTTATTGTGTATCACAGACGGCAACATGGTTGACTGAGAAAAAAGCACGTTTGACATATGCGACGGGCTTGTCGTACTGCTTGACTGCAGCATATTTCTCCCACTAAAAGTCAGAGTGAGAAGCGTTAGCAGATAGAAGTACACGTTTCTTCTTAATGACACGTCGGGTTCTTTTGGTTTGTTAAACGGAGCGTCGTTATCACTTTCTGTTCGCGTTATCACTTACTGTTACGCGACAGCGGCCTGCGTTCTGCGTGCTTCAGCGTCACGACCACGTGACATTTTTTAGACGTTTTAGCTTGGTGTTGAACCATAGGGATCGATTCCGTTGAGTAATTGTTATGGTAGGTGCGTACATTTTAACTATATATATATATATAGACTCAGGAATTCGGATTCAAAGAGCAGCTAGTTGGTTTCGACTGAGCTAACGTGAAAGTTCCTCTCGAAGTTATCACAACAGGTTATTAAATCTTGGGCCGTGCTTTTGTATTCACCTCCGTGTTAAATTTCTTTTTCTTTTTATTGGGTTGAACATGTGACATGAAAAAGTAGCACGCCAGTATCTTATGGTCACTAAGCCCATTCAGATAAGTTCTATCGGAATCGTTTTCAGGGTCTCAAGTTAATACTCAATCTAAGATGTTAGCCGAACCGTCTGCATTGCGGGTGGGATTGCTGATAACTTACGTTAATCCAAAAGTGAGACACCCGTTGATGAATTCGCTGGCCATGTCGCCTTTTGTTAGGGTGAAAGCGCGATTTGATCAAGTGGCAGACGGGAAGTTAAAATCGCCAAAGAGTAGGACAGGCGTGATCGGATACGGCTTAATTATCTCGCGCGACGCATCGTGGAAAACAGGCAGGAATGAGATGTCGGCAGTAGGAGGGCGCTAACAAATGCCCAGAAGGATGCGTAGGAAGGAGGCCGTGCAGCATAACCATACCATTTCAAGAGGTGATTGTATTATTATCGGGATGCAACGTAGCCCAAGGCTCGTGGCGTTAAGGACGCCAGCCGAGCGGGTGTCATGGACTCGATCTCTTAACCGCTTCACCGCTTCCTTCTGGCAAGAGACAGAAGGAAGCGGTGAAGATTCTCTTGAAGATGAATTTAGTGAAGCTAGGAAAAGCTGTTCAATACACAAAAGGGAAAAGCCTGGAAGCTTTTTTTCTCTTGCAAGACGCACAAGCCCGACGGTCCATTGCGTTTGATCGTTTCGGAGAGGGATACATGGCAGCGCCTTGTGGGTGGTTATCTGCAGAAAGTTCTTGGCACTCGTGATATCAACGATCCGTTTCTGGTACGAAGCTCGAAGGAGGTTATACGTCTCCTGCAAGAAGGTATGTCAAACGACACGAGAGCATTCTCTGTGGACGTTGAAGAACTGTTTTATTCGATACCGCATGACAAGCTTTACAGTGCTGTGAAGGAGTGTATAGAACAAAACAGCGAAGTGGCTTTTAGAAATGAGGCAGGTGTGAGTGTTGAAAGTTTTTTAGAGATTTTGGACTTCTACCTAAACTCTACTGCTATAAGTCACGACAGCAAGTACTACGTCCAGAAAAAAGGAACTTGTATCGGGAGTTTGGTTGCCCCTGTGCTCAGTGACATTTATCTTGCATCCGTGCATCGTAAGCTTGAAGCATCTGTTTCACAACTAGGGGTGCTACGAATTGATAGGTATGTAGATGACTACCTATTGATTGTTAGTGCCAATAATAACGTCAATTTTGACCAGAAAGTGTCTGTTATTATTGATATGTTCTATGGTGCTTCTGATGGTCTCAAATTTACGTTTGAGAAGCCTGTTAACCATACCCTCCAGTTCCTGGATTTGTGTTTATTTTTTACAAGTGGCCGCATGGGCTGGATGTATAGACCTAGAACAAGCAAATCTCTGCTTCCGTACAATAGCGCCCATTCCAAGCTAACAAAAAGGGCAATTGTGTTACTGTGTTGCCGCTCAGCACTGGAGAAGTCGTGCCAACATAGGATAAGTGAAAGCCTTGCGCTGCAGGTGGAGCGCTTGAACAAAGCTGGATACCCCTCGGATGTAATAAGAAGCTCGTGTGAACGACTTCTGCAGAATCTGAAGGGGAGTAAGAAACAAATGCAGCAGGTAGACAAAAACAGGCCGCCGCATGTTATGCCCTACATTCACCGCGTATCACACAATATGAAAAATGTCGCCAACCGTTTCGGTGTAAGAACGGTCTTTACGGCTCCGTGCAAGTTGGCAAAGGTTTGTGCTTTGATGCACAAAACAAGGGCCACGACTTGTAAGAAACACGTCGATCCCTCCACTAAGTGTATAAAAGGTGTGGTATACAAAATACCCTTGACCTGTGGTAGGTTTTACATAGGTCAGACGGGGCGTTGTTTTAACGAAAGGGCACGGGAGCATAGTCTGGCTGTGCGTTCCAACACAAGGTGGCCACCTAGATTTTCATTGTCGGCAATGTAAGTGCAGTCCGAAATTGAAAGAAACCGTCTTCCTGCGCAGGTCAAAAAACAAACTGGAAAGGGAAGTAGTGGAAGTGTATTTTATTGCTAAGTGTGATGACAAATGCGTAAGCATGCCTTCCTTGACATTGCTTGCTAAGGAGCAGCAGTTTTTAGATGGTTTTTTAATCGCACCAAGTGATACATTGTGTTAGCGCATCTTACGGGTTCGCATTTCCCACATGACGGTTGCCGATAAATGCCTACTCCATTTTTCTATTTTTTCATTTTCTTTCATTTCTTTTATACAATGGTTATTTGTTGACTTTTTCATTTCTTCATTTATGCTCTGTTGATTTGTTGTTCACTTGTCATCCTTTTTTCGCGCATGCATCAGATTTAATCGACAGATTCTCACGTATTTGGTTTTGATAGCGGTATCATGGAGAACCTTAGATTTTGCATCGTTCCTGGTGGCGCGTGTGCAAAGGGTGTGCATTTACATATAGACCCGCTTTGGCATTCCGAAATATAGTTAGAAGTTTGCGCCTGTCTGTGTTTCCTTCTTTTCTTCGTCCGTGTTTTTTTGCGCTACCGCGTTTGTGTCAAGAATGTACCAACTAGCCCAAACAAGAATGTTACTGCAGCATGTTATCTCGCAACAGCGATAAAAAGAAAAAAATTACAGCATATCCACGGAGTGAATGATGATGAGTGGGCGATGCTCGTGATGTTCATCGTAGATCGTGCCGAGTTCCGGATTAATTTAGTTAACGGGCACGCTACGAATCCTGATGGTTCAACTATGCACAAGTGAAATCTCCCACCGGCCCTTCATTGCAAGTCAAGGTCCAGTGCCCATATATATATATATATATATATATATATATATATATATATATATATATATATATATATATATATATATGGGTTGCTGGTGAACGCTTCTCCAACGCGAGCAGTCGGTATTTCTCAATCAAGAAACTCGCTAGGAGACGCCGCCTGCGCCAACGTTGTCTCTCGCGGGTGCGGGCGCGTTCTCCTTCTTTGCGAGCTGGTACAGTGTTCCTCTAAGAAAGAGCGCTTGATGATGATGATGATGATTGTGGTGCGGTTAGGAAAGGACGCTAATTTCTGCAGCCCATGTAGGGAGCACGGCTAAGCGTCCGTGGGGGAGGGGGAAAGGGAGTGAAAGAGATAGAGAGGAGAGAAAGGCCGTAGTGGAGGGCTCCGGAAATTTAGACCACCTGGGGTTCTTTAACGTGCACTGACAACGGCCCGTGTACTGTGCGATGTCAGTGCACGTTAAAGAACCCCAGGTGGTCTAAATTTCCGGAGCCCTCCACTACGGCCTTTCTCAACGTTTCCATAGCCTACGCGCGCCTTTCGTTCTCTCTCTGTCTCTCGCTCTCTCACAAGACAGCAGAGGCACGCGCCGGGAGAGAGAGAGGCACGCGCCGAGGGCGAGCGCGTGCCTCCCAGCACGCGGGTTACGCCTGACAACTGACGCGTGACAAGGTCAGACTAAGAGGAGCTTCGCCCTTAAAATGTTTGCACATAGGAGCGGTGACAACGCGCGGTCAGCAAGTTGTCGTCTGCTCGCGAGGAGGAGCCGCTCAGCTGCCGGCGGCCGCGCGTCGGCGTGTTTACAAGGAGCGACCGCCAGTGGCGCTCGCCTCCGTACCGGTGGGGGAGGGTGGAATCAGAGGGTAGGGCAGCGCGTTTGCAGCTCACGTTCCAGGCATTCTTTTTCTAGGAGGCGTTGCATCGACATACAAAGCCAACATCTCCGCGGTGGTCTTATTTAGACGCTCGATGAGGACACTCGTCTGTGGGTGGTAGGCGGTGGTTTGGCGGAGGCTGGTGACACAAGGAGATACTCTCAATGAAGAATTTCGCTACTTCAATAGGACTGTCCTTGGGCAGGGCCCTTGTTTCAGCGTAGCGGGTGATGTATAGCCAGTAGCTACGATGATCCTTTGTTGCCGAAGTCGAGGTCGGGAACGGCTCCAGTAAGTCGGTACCAATTCGAGGATTTCGAGGATTTCGACGAACTGTCGCGGAGGTGGTTCGATGGGCTGTAGAAGTCCGGCTGGTCCAGTCGGCGGCGTCTTCCTTCGCTGAAAGACACAGCATGTCGTTACGTAATGGGCGACGTCAGCATTGAGGCGAGGCCAGTAGAACGTTTCTTGTATGATCGCGAGTGTACTGGAAAAACCAAGGTGTCCTGCACTCGCGTCCGACGTAACCTTCGGATGTAACGCTCAAGGCACTACGAGAAGGTGGCCGGCTCGGAGTGGCGGGAAGTTTTTCAGGAGAATGTCCATTGGCGAGCCAGTCCTCGCTGGAACACCCTCGGCACAACGATGGCCTTGCCTTCCAGGTAGTCCATGAGGCTCTTGAGTTCTGGGTGAGCTCTTTGTCATTCCGCAAAGTCGTCGCAGGGAGAACTTTACTAAGAAGGACATGTACCCTGTCCTACTGACAGATGGTACCCTGAATTGACTCTAGAACGCTAAGTATATTTCATGGATGGACCTGAACTTTGGTTTCTGGCAAACGGAATTCGACTGCAGTGACCTAGAGAACAGTACCTTCACAACAGCTGACGGCCTGTTCGAGTTTAAGTTCATGCCCTTAGTTCTTTGCTAGGCGCCTGCGACATTCCAACGAGTTCTGGACACAGTTCTGGTGCGCTTCTTGGGGCAGTCTGGGCTCGTTTATTTGGACGATGTCGCTGTACTCGCCTCAAATATTAATGACCGACCACCTCAGGCGCCTTCAAGCTATTTTTCAGGCAATCAAGGCCTCCTGACTTGAAGCTAGAAAAGCGCCGCTTCTCATGCAGGGAGCTCTTGTTTCTGCCCAAACCTTATTAACAAGTGCAAGGTCCAAGGAAGGAGCCAGCGCCCTATGGACCCTGCGGCAACGTGTCAACGGCGTCACGAGACAAGCAGTCGGCATGGGAGTGCCTTCATTCGCTTTTGTAGACGAAGGTGATTTCGAATTTTGTTGCCAGAGACTCAATCATGCGAGCCGTACTCATGTGTATTTAAAGGTGGCGAGCCAAAACAAGGCCTTGGGGTGACTCAAGACTTTGAAGGACCTGACCGATATTTAGCAGCAAGCAACACTGGACGGATAGGGAGTACACAACGCAAGCGTTAACTTTCAACAAAAATGTCGTGGATGTCTTAATAAGAAGGCCGTAATTCACCCTTCTTGAAGGGCGTGTTACACAGATAGGGATGGAAGTCGCTATAGCCCAGATGATGGCAACGCATTCCTTTTTTTGTTGTGGAATAATGTGCTTCCGCAATCCAGAGTGACAGGATAGCGTAATTGATAACCCTCCCTCGGCCATCGGTCTTCTAAACACGGACCGCGTCTAGTCCTATGTTGCTTGCATCTCTGTATATTTCATTATCGGCGTGCTCGTCGAAGTATGAAAGTATTGGCAGAGTGTGCCGGCGTCGCTTGAGTTCTTGGAATGATTCGACCTGCCTCGTCTGCAACTTGAATTCGAAGTCTCCTTTTGTGAGATATATGAGAGGTTCTGTGGTCATTGAAAAGTCCGTGAAGAAGCTGCCGTATAGGCGCGCAGTCCAAGAACTAAGGGCACCGTTTTCTTGTCGGTGGGTGCTGCAAACTCTGTCATTGTAGTTGTTTGCTTCAGGTGAGGGCGCACTCCACGCTTGCTAAAAACATGGTGTAGAAACAATAGCTCGCCGTATGTGGATCGGCGCTTTTCTCTCTTCAAGTTTCTTCCGCAGGCCTTGATTGGCTGATGAACAACAGCAAGGCGCCGGAAATGTTGGTCGAAGCTTGAGGCAAATACAGCGACATCGTCAGTGTATTTGCCTCAAGACAAGACAACTCTGCCATTACAAGCGTGCAAGAACTGTGTCCATAACGCGTTGAAACGTCGCGTCAAGCAAAGAACAAAGGGCATTAACTCAAACTCGAACAGGCCGTCAGGTGTTGTGAAGGTACTCTTCTCTCGTTAACGGTCGTTGACTTCCACGTGCCAGTAGCCGGACTTCAGGTCCGTCGACGAAAGATACTTAGGGTTCTAGAATCAATCCAAGGTATCAACTATCCATGGGACAGGGTGTATGTCCTTGATTAGTGATCTTTTTCAGGCGACAATAATCGATGCAGAAACATAGAGTTCCATCCTTCCTCCTCACTCAAACCACGGGACCATCAATCCGGTACTGCTTGCATCCGGACTATCGATAGGTACAATCCGAGCCCATCTCTCCGGTAGTGCATGCATCCGGGATATCCATAGGCACAACCCGAGCCCATCTCTCCGGTTGTGCTTGCATCCGGGCTACCGATAAGTACAATCCGAGCCTGTCATCCTTTTTGACAATTGTTGTCCCTCATCCGGTCGTCCGCGCGTACTTGCACGAAAGAAAGCCACTTGATACAACGGATGTGCACTGACGTAGCGGAGGTAAGGTTACCGGAGGATGGCAAGATGTGCTCCCCATTGTTTTTCCTACCATTATGTACTTGTGCGTATATGTCCCATTTCGTTGGTCTTTGCGTCATTTTTTCATTTGTAACATCATTTACAGGCAAACTTTCTTCTCCAGGTCTAGCTTGATCTTACAAAAAAAAATGAAGTAATCAGTGATCTTACAATGATGGGTCTTGTAGTGCCACTCTAGAGCAAAGCTAGCTGTTTTTTCAGTGTACCTGGATTAGAACGTGCGTTTCGGTATTCTTTTTTTTGTGAATCGTCCACAAAAAGAAGTGAAAAATTTTCAGGCATGCACGCACATCTATATTCTGAAATTCAATGTCTTCTGCACGACGATTTGCTGAAGTATAGAGGCGACCAAAATAGGAACATTCAAAAATAGGAACGATGCCTCTCCTGTGGGAAAGCCAGATGCAGCGTCTGCTAGCACGCCCGACAAAAACAGTTGCAAAATTCACACAATAAAATTTTAAACATAGAATAAAAGGACAACTCGACTGCGACTCAAACAATGTTATTGACCTCTTATATTGTGGAATATGTAACATGCAGTAAATAGGACGGACAGACGCACCATTCAGGATAAGGTTCAACAACTATAGGTCCCATGCGCGCTCACTACCTCGCCTTACGCTCTCCAAACACATCAACTTGAAAGGTCAGTTTTGAGGATGTCAAGGTTACCTTACTGGCAAGCAATTTTTGGGGCACCGGAGAAGGTCAACGAAGGAAATTCTAACCTAACTGCAATCTCGGCAAACTTAAACACGGCATAAATTAACATCCCGCTGCACTCTCGGTCTTACGATCATGAGGTCGCGAACAGTCGAATTTATCGGCCATTCCCGCGAGTATTATTGCCTCATTTGACCGACAATACACTACAATCTGAGAAAATGCCAAGTGCTAAGACGCAAGGACATGAGAAGGACGACATGTCCTTGTCCTTGTCTTTTAGCGCTCAACATGTTCTCAGATTCAGTTTGACAACAAGCCCAGAGATTGGCAATAAATAATTTTTTTAAAGCTTTGTGGCAATGTGCGCCTTATTATTTCGGCCTGACGCAGTTGGCAGTTCCCGTATTGTGCAAACAGGCACACGAAAACCAGCCTCGGAGGTCGTATGACGTGAAGTCACAAGACGTCATTGCGATGTACTTAGAATTTATCTGGTTGAGAACCTTGTCTTTCAGTGCGGATCTTTTCTCCTCTTTTCTTCATTTCCTCCTCTCTTCTCCCCTGCCTACCCACTACCCCATGCGGTAGCGCCGAATGCCCGTTGCAAATGGTGGCTGCAATCAGGAACACGTGCACTGCACCCTTCTTGCCCGAATTCGAACGCCCCTTCCCCGCTTCTCCTACACCGTTCTTCCTTCCTGAGTGTCATTTACAGCGGCATCACAAAGGCAACAGCCAAACCACTTAAGGTGCTCCATCGAAAGTGTTTATGTCGTTGGAACATCAACCGGCACCACGGTATACACGCATGATTAATTGATGGTTTGCTCTTTAAGATGTCCATGCATTCGGACAGCAGAGGCACGGGGAACAACACCCATCGTGTTGGCTACCTCCGCCACGTTTTCCCCTTTGGCTCTCTTTTGTTTCCTTCTTCTATTTGTTCCTTTTTTTCTTTGTTCACTCTCTCTCTTTCTCTCTCAATGTTTTGTGTGTAGTATGTGTGTGCGTGAGTTGCTGCTTTTCCTTGACTTGACACGCATCTTTTGTTGCAGTGATGACGCCAGCGAACTATTTCTTTTTATTTGATTTATTTTTGTATATTTTCCCTACTATTCTCCTTACTATCCTTGTCCCTCTCACCTTTCTATCAGACAAAGTGTGGTAAGACAAGTCATACTGGCCTGTGGATATTGTTAACACGTCTTGAGAAAGGTCAAGCTCTGACCGAAATGTTCATGCAACCAACCGTTGTTGTATAAGAGGAGCATCGTCTTTCTTATATGATTTGTTTTTAGCAAGTGTTGACCGCACCCTAGTCGGTGGCTGAAGCAGTGGAATGGTATTCCGCATCTCTAGATAAGCTGAACACTTTATTTTCTTGAATGAAGGTGACAAGCACGAGAGAATCACCGCATGCATTCTGGACATGTTTGGAATGTGTGGTGTTGGCTTGAAATTTACTCATGAATTACTCAAGGACGGTCATTTGCAGTTCTTAGACATGTCTTTCACTACTACCCACGTATGTCGGCCCTACTGGCCAAGAGCATAGAAAGGGCTGATGCCGCCCGATTCAGTCCACTGAAAAATTGACAACCGTGCTATTGCAACTCTCTGCTTGTTTTTGGCACTGGAAATGCTCGCGCCCTCACATCACGCAGGAAAGTTGCATTATGCAGGTACTTAGACATTACGCCGCTGGGTTCCCCTGCTCGGTTGTTGTGTCTGTGGCTGAGGTCTTACAGCAGAAGTTAAAAGACGCCAAGCTGCAAAGTGATGTAAAAGGCGCTAGAAGGCTAAATAAACCGGCTGAGGAATTTAAAAGCAGGCCGGCCCTACAGCGAATATTTACATGGTGTGGTGCACAACCTCAAGAATGTTGCCGGCAGGTGCAAGGTGGTCGTCGTTTTTTCTCCACCCAACAATCTCTCCCGCCTTTTCGCAAGCATCTGCTGTACGTCTGCTGTTCAACAAACACTCCGCAGGAACTCTTGATTTTGCTGTTGGTGTGGTGTACCAGATTCCCCCGTCTCATGCGGCAAGTCCTACATAGTACAAACATGTCGATGCATAAACGACCAGGCACGGGAGCATGAGATAACAGTTAGGAAGAAAGAAGGTGCAAACTTTGCAGCACATTGGAATGCTTGAAAATGTGATACATACTTTTGCGATGTCGAAATTATTGCTAGAAAGGGGAACTCCCTTGCCAGAGAAACTTTAGAGGATACCATATTAAGAAATATGGTGATGGCTGTATCAGGGACCTGTCAATACCTTTGTGCATCTCAGGGCATGCCTTGTTCGATAATGGGCCCACACCGTCAAACGGAATACGCAATACCACTCAGCGTTGGTTCTCTCTGATTGGTCACTTTTGTCAAAGCAAAACTGACCAGTCGAAGAATTGAGATTGATAAGGGATTGACCAATCTCAGTTTACAAAGAAGTGACCAATCAGTGAGGACAAAGACGGAATAGTAGTCCGGCATTCCGTTTTACAATGTAGACTTAACTGCCATTCTAAAGCGAAAACCTTTCCGATCTTGGTTTTCTCTGTGTCCGTTCTGCACATGTGACACATGCCAGGTGTACTGTTTATGCTGAGTCGTGAAGGCCAATAAAGCAGTTCGGTAATGCCGCTCCTCCTGCTGTCTGTCTTTCGTGGCGCTGAAAATTGCGTCTTTCCTTACTGGTTGTTTCACCAAGTAGCTCTTCGTGAAGTACTCCAAACACTTGCCCGCTACATGTATAGAATATACGCTGGATAGAACTTATGCAACTGACAACGTCCATTTTGAATTGATTGGTTCCTCTGAATGCCCTGTGGCGTAGCGCTACCGAGCAGGCGCGCGTGCACACCGGACGCTGTTGGTAAGATACGGCGCAGCGTGAGTTCTTTGTGTCCTCAGATCGATAGAGTTCGAAACATGACAGGTAACATCGACGCATCCGCTCTGGAGCTGCGTTATTCGCTCTTTATCAGCTATGAGCCGATAACATGGCGGAGGTGAGAGCAAGATCAAAACTATTAACAAGGAGCTCCGAGCGCTCGTTTCACGCACGAGGGCGACAGCCTCTGTCGGCAGAGAAACTGCGCTTAGGCAGTTGTGATACGGAGTCCCTCACTGCGGTGTCTTTCTTAACTTATTTGCAGTGTTGAGGTATATAGACTAATACAGTATCATGACAAGACTGAAAAGTCACACACGATCGCAAATGACACAGAACCGTCAAACCTGCATGGTTTGCAGATGCTCTCGCAATGGCTGCTGCCGTACATTAGTGCAAACTTGTACAACGTCTTTAATGACTATATAAGCGGATATGGAGGAGAATATGCGTAGAAAGTTCAAGAAATATCAATAATGTTTTATTTTTATGGTAGACAGAAACTTCTCTTCTCAAGGGTTTCATTGAAGTTAGCTTGATCGTAGGTCTTCATTTAAAATTTATGTAGATATACGTTTTAAGCAGTTGATGAACAAGTGTGCATATTTATCATAACCTTACCTAGGCGGTACTTTGGCGCTCTACCACGAACTGTTTTTTTCATATAAAGGTATAATAAAATATTCTGAGGAGACATTTGTTCCCACGCGGCTCAAACGTACAAAACGCAGAAACCCGTGGATTACGCGTGGTGTGATCTACCTAAAAAGAATGCTGCAAAGAATGCGAAAGAAGAAATGTAATCCTGACGATATCCGCCGACTTTCTGATGAGCTAAAAGCATCTACTAGGAACGCAAGGGACGCTTTCTTTTCAACGACATTAACAAATTTCATGATACAGCATCCACAAAAGTTTTGGCGCTATCTATCCAAGCCAGCGGACCATGTTACTCAAGTCGATACTAGCGGGACTATTACGGATGAAGCTCTCACTATAGCCAACACATTTAACAGGTGCTTTCAGTCGGTTTTTACAAGCACTTCTGCGTCTGCAGAAAGCGAGACTGTGCTAGATTCTGCGTTATCAATGTCGGAACTAGTTATAACTCATGATGGAGTACTTAACTTGTTGCTACGGATTGACGTTAAGAAATCCTCAGTCCCTGACAATCTTTCAAATGCTTTTCTACAGCGCTACGCAGAGCAAATAACTCCTTTTCTACATGCAATTTTCGTATCATCGCTTCAAACAGCCACTCTGCCGGCGGGCTGGCTTCGTGCCAGGGTCCTTCTTATTCATAAAGGGGGTGACAAGTTACTTGTGACCAATTACAGGCCGATTTCACTGACTAGTTCTAGTTGCAAACTCATGGAGCATATAATCAACAGGGCAATCACCACCTACCTTAGAAGATAACAACCTACTTTATTCCAAACAACACGGCGTTCGAAAGGGCTCTCTACCATAACTCAACTTCTCGAAATAGCACATGACTTTGCTACCGTAATTAACTCAAGACTTCAATGTGACGCAATATTCATTGATTTCTCCAAAGGATTTGATAAGGTGCCCCATCAAAAACTGATTGACAAGCTGAAGATTATCGGGATTGAAACCAATATATAGTACACTGGATAGCCGCCTACCTCTCAAACCTCAGTCAGCACGTTAAAGTAAGCGACGCTGAATCTGAAGAGTTATACGTTTACTCGGGTGTCCCACAAGGGTCTGTGCTAGGCCCGATTCTTTTTCTAATTTTCGTTAATGACATTCATTGTCATGTCGAACCTGATGTAACAGTTAGAGTGTTTGCAGACGACTGTGTCATTTATACCACAGTACGAACGATCGACGATCAGTTACGGCTTAATACCTTGTAGGGGTTTACTTCTACTTATTACTACTGCTAGCAGCGGCATCGCCGCTAGCAACCCCCTGTCGTGGGTTCGAGCACTCGACGAGCAGAGAATGAGGTCGTCGCGCTCGCGCGCTAGCTATCTCAGCCATGCCATCGTCGCGCTGCCGCGCGCTTCGGCCCGCGGCCCGACTCGAGGCAGGGCAGCGCGAACCGTCGCACGCGGCTAAAAGAGGAGAACATTAGGCGCAACTCTCCGTGCATGGTGATTTAATAAACCTTAAAATAATACAGACAATAACAAGGTCGAATTAGTCGAATTGAATATAAGGACAGGACAAGAACGATTAACAACACGCGAACGCACACGAACACAAACAAAGGACAGTAACAAAGAACAACACGCGAACACAGAATAACACACAAAGATAACCATGCAAGGAAGGAGAGCCTAACCCCGGCCAGCGCACCCGCGACCGCGCCCCAAGAAAAGGAAAATAGAAAGAAAGGAACATACGTAGATGGGCGCAGATCGCCGGCCGCTGCCGTGGGTCACTGGAGCTTGCAGAGGCACGCCATCCGACCGAAGGCCTGGTCGGCCGGAGGGCCACAAAAGTACGTGCGTACCTCTCCAAGACCCAGCGAGTTCTGCCTAGGCATCTCCAAAACCAGAAACGCCAGAACGCGCAAACATTCTGGGAATTTCTCGCTGCCCAATGGCAGCCTATGTTAAAACCACATGGGCGAAGCGGGTGGGCCCCCGCTCCGTCCAGCCGGGAAAGGGGGATGCGGCGACATTCCACGCTAAACATGGCGTTGAGCGGGACCAGGTCCCACATCCCTCCCTCCTTAAAAGCCCCCCTAAAAAAAAACAATACCGACAGTGCCAATACGCAATAAAATCCGAGAGCTACCCCCAAACCAAAACAAAACAAGGAAACAAACGCGACAATACAACCGCGGCAAATCTCTCAAGTGTCCGATGGAGCAGGCGCGCGCCACGGCATCTTCACCCGGATTCCGGACGCCGGCCGCGGCAGGTCTCACGTGCCGTCGACCCTGTCGACTTCCTGGCCGCACCAAGTGCCGCGACCACGGCACCGTCCGCAGCCTCGCCGTCGACGCCGCCCCGCTCCGGACACCCAGACTTCGGCCGCCAAATCAGCGCGGCAGAAAAACACAGCGGAAACAACAACAAAAGAACAAAACAGTCGCGCAGCACAAGAACGAAAAATCAAGTTAACTACGAACAATAAAAACGAAAAGCTAGAAATCATTCTCAATGTAGCGGAAAAACCAAAAACCCAAAAATAAAGAAACGGTACGTAAACAGAAAGGAACACTTAGCATAAATACTAGAACAGTGAAGAGAAACTGGAGAAAGCGTAGAAAGAGAAAAAGAGAAAGACGTCTCTGTCAGGTTATCTCTCCGTCTGGAATCAGTCGGGCAGTAACCAATGTAAACGTGGTCGTCACTAGTGCGATGCCACATGACCTTACACTAGCGGATTATCCTTCCACGAACGCACACTGCCCATCCGTGACACCAAACGAAACGGGAGATCCACAACGTGTTGCCTACGGAATGAACAGACGCGGAAGGGACGGCGACAGCTGAGCATTCACACTGCACCGTGCCAAATCGCAGAGCACAGTAACTTTAACTAAAGCCTTCCGCTCTGACGACTGGCGAGAATTACTGCAGGGGCGCGCAAATCGCTCTCCTCTGCTGTCGGGGGGGGGTGCCACTGCCGACGCGCGTAAACACGGCGCTAACCGCAAAGGTGGCATGATACTGTGGCCAAGCTCGTACGGACCGCGCAGAGTGAACCCGTTCCTCTCACAGGCCACGGCTACACAAGCCGCTTCAAGCCCAAAACCCGCGCTCGCCGCAATACAAGACAGCGATACTACGCGCGCGCGCCATGTGCAGTACCAACACATTCAGGCGCCTCGCCTCCCGGAGGCGAAAAACAAAACCGCGAAAGAAACTATTTACATTATGTACACATGGGTCACTCTGCCGTCAACTACGTCGCTCTTCGGGCCAAACGAAAAAAGCAAAAGAACAACAAACAAGAAAAAAACCAGATTCCGGAGGTGAGTCCGGTGAGGATGGACCCCCTCTTTCATCCTTTCCCCCCGACCGGCCGGCTGATTAACGCCACAATGGCCTCCTTCTCTCCCGCCGCGGGGACGCTGGAACGCTCTCCCCTTCTGCGTGCGCGAAGACACAGGTGCCCAAAGGGCTATTCAAGGAAGAAGGGTCGCCTTCTACTTCTTTGTTCGCCTCAGCGGCCTTTCCGCCATCTTTGCCTCCCTCGGTGCAAGTCGGCCATGTGCACCGAACAGCGCCGTCAACTTTTAACCAAAAGAGACTTCGGGCGACCCGGGCTAGAAATAGCGCGTCAACTATTCTTTTACTGGTTCTGAATTTAGTGAGAAAAGACGCGCACGACGCGAAGTCTAAAGAAAACCGTTGGACTCACCGACTTGAACGTCGCACGGGAGACACGATGGTCACTCTCCCGGCCATGGCATGACGGAAGCCTTGGTAAATCCAACGAGTTTCCGCCACCAAGAACAAACTGCTTCAACTCGGTGGCAACTTGCATCACGCCTTTCCTCGTCCGCGCTTCGCCTCACACAACTTCGAAGCGGGTTACCAATCCGTTTGAGAAGTGACATTTGCCTCTCCTCACACCACGATACATCGACAGAGAAAACAAAAAGAGAGGACAGACAAAGGAAGAGATACGCGCGATACACGGCAGAGACAGCCAACCTCAACCAAAGCGCATTTTACGCTGGGAACCGAACGCAACTTCCCCACTCTGCCGACACCTGCTCGTCGTTTGAGCGACCAAGGGCAAGGCCCCTGGCCCCACTTAGTTGGGCGCCAAAATGTAGGGGTCAACTTCTACTAATAACTACTGCTAGCAGCGGCATCGCCGCTAGCAACCCCCTGTCGTGGGTTCGAGCACTCGACGAGCAGAGAATGAGGTCGTCGCGCTCGCGCGCTAGCTATCTCAGCCATGCCATCGTCGCGCTGCCGCGCGCTTCGGCCCGCGGCCCGACTCGAGGCAGGGCAGCGCGAACCGTCGCACGCGGCTAAAGAGGAGAACATTAGGCGCAACTCTCCGTGCATGGTGATTTAATAAACCTTAAAATAATACAGACAATAACAAGGTCGAATTAGTCGAATTGAATATAAGGACAGGACAAGAACGATTAACAACACGCGAACGCACACGAACACAAACAAAGGACAGTAACAAAGAACAACACGCGAACACAGAATAACACACAAAGATAACCATGCAAGGAAGGAGAGCCTAACCCCGGCCAGCGCACCCGCGACCGCGCCCCAAGAAAAGGAAAATAGAAAGAAAGGAACATACGTAGATGGGCGCAGATCGCCGGCCGCTGCCGTGGGTCACTGGAGCTTGCAGAGGCACGCCATCCGACCGAAGGCCTGGTCGGCCGGAGGGCCACAAAAGTACGTGCGTACCTCTCCAAGACCCAGCGAGTTCTGCCTAGGCATCTCCAAAACCAGAAACGCCAGAACGCGCAAACATTCTGGGAATTTCTCGCTGCCCAATGGCAGCCTATGTTAAAACCACATGGGCGAAGCGGGTGGGCCCCCGCTCCGTCCAGCCGGGAAAGGGGGATGCGGCGACATTCCACGCTAAACATGGCGTTGAGCGGGACCAGGTCCCACAACCTCCCTAACTAACATTTCAAGGTGGTGTGAAGAATGGGGAATGCAAATAAACGTAGGAAAAACCTCGTATATGCATATAACCCGAAAGAGAGCACCCCTAAAATTTGCGTATCATTTAATGGGACTACACGTAGCAGAGGCCGCTTCGGGGAAATATTTGGGCGTTACCATCACAAACACATTAAAATGGGATATTCACCTTAACCAGGTGTGCACAAAAGCGTACAGACAACTGGGATATCTTCGCAGGAAACTCGCTTTAGCACCTCCCAAAGTTAGACTAACAAGTTATAAATGCCTTGTACGACCAATCCTCGAATACGGCAGTGTAATCTGGAATCCGCACCAAACTTACCTTCTTAACCAGCTGGAGAGAATTCAAAATAAAGCGCTCCGATTTGTGTATTCTCAGTATTCTCGAGATGTCAGCATAACGGCGCTACGCAATAGGGCAAGCATTCAAACACTGGCGATCCGGCGACGCATAGCTCCATTAAAATTTCTTTATCTGCTTTATCATGACAACATTAACATCAACAAACCTGAATACTTGAAACAACCATATCAGCGCTCCGCCAGAACAAACCACGACAAGAGTATCAGGCCTTTCATCTCCCGTTGCAATTCATTTAAGTATTCCTACTTTCCGTCAGTCATAGAAATACGGAATAACCTGCCATGTGATATAGTGTCCTCAGAATCTCTCGAATCATTCACTACCAATCTTGAAAAGTTTTAGGGGCGAAGCTCCTTAAAGCGGCACCCGTTCGTCCCTCGTAGTCGTAGTCGTAGTGCGTAACCAGTCTTACGCTTTGACCTCCAAGGTGGTGCCGGTGGGAGATTTCTCCTGTGCGTTGTTGAACAATAAAAAAAATTCGCAGAGTGCGCCTTAACTAAAAGCCGAATTCTTCTGTCTCTCATTCCCCATTAGCAGCCATTGGCATGTTCCAGTAGGAAACGTTAGTAGAAGTAGAAGTGTTAAAAGCCGACTTAAGCTGTCTCTCATTCCCAGTAGCAGCCATTGTTTACCTCCAAGGTAGTGCCTGGTGAGATTTCTCCTGTGCGTGATTAAACAATAAAAATTTTGTTCAAAACGCCGTTGATTGATGAAATAAACCAACGAAAGACGCCAGATGTTTTCTAAAAGCAAAACGAAAAGACGCCAGATGTTTCTAAAGCAAAACGAAAAGACGCCAGCTGCTTCACGAAAGACGCCAGATGTTTCTAAAGCAAAACGAAAAGACGCCAGCTGCTTAACGAAAGACGCCAGGTAAAGCAATGGTTTTCATCTGCAACCAGTGCAAGAACCACTTAGCTTACATTTCACCGACCACAAAGCGGTCATAATGAAAGGACAACGGAAACCAGCAATAAAAGTTTGATAAAACATTTAATCAATCGTTTCACGTCATTTTTATCGGGCGAATTAACGGAAGAAATTTCACGGTTTAACCGATGATTACTTCCAGGAGCTTCGCCCAATCTCATCATCATTAACCTCGTGGATCTGCCGTCAATTTTTGTATCAGTAAGTTGCAGCGCTGTAGAATAATGGGGCAACTTTTCATGGAATGTACGTATTTGATTTGTATGCCACTCGATGTTTCAATTCTCAGACCTGTGTCTAATATGTACTCTCCTGTTAACCCATGGTGTTTTTATTCTCTTTTATTTCTTCGTTCTTAGACCAGATGTATAGTTGAATCTGTAATTGTTTAGAGTAGTCTGTACTGTTCCTTTTGTTTATTTTTTATTTTGTTTATTATTTTTTGTTCTGTGGTTTAATATGAAGATGTCAACCTGTATCATTTTTTCCCACTCCTGTAAGGGCCTGTTAAGGCTTACAGTATCAATAAAGTAAAATAAAGACCTATATTTACAACAAAAGTACGCTGCCTGGTCTCATTCTCGACATTATTTATGAAAACTTCCTTAATACCCAAAAATACCAAATCTAACTGAACACAAGGAACGATACATTCCGATAAAAAAAATTTCATTTCCTTAATATTCATATAGCTTCTGTACATCATAACCAAATTTCACCATAACAATAGAGCCGCTAAGAGGGGCCCTCTGCCTCTTCGTCACTAGTGATTCCCGCGGCTTCGGAAATACACTTAGGAGCAAAAGCGATTGCGGATGCCTTCTATACACTCATCATGAAACAAGATATAAAATTCCGAATGAAATTTCAAGGGCCGACAGGCTATGGTTGCGATCGTGTCTGGGATCACACTGTAGTCTTCTTTATTATTATTGAACATTAGTTTTAAACTGTGCAATGCAAAATATATGTCTCTTCCGCGGAAGGTTTTAATAAACGTCAGTTGTTAGCGAGTCGCATCGACGCCTTAACTTTCAAAACCCCATTTGTTCGTCTTATTGTTTGGTGCAACCACTCAACGTGCCAGGCACGTTCACTGTACTGCAGAATCTAAAAGGCAGTTTAATGTCTTACGTAACGCGAATGTTCACCATAGAACCCAGACGTCACATCCATGAAGGAAGAAAGTATGCTGGGGCGTACTGACGTGCCTAAGTGGGTGCTTTCCGTGACTGTAGATCGATGACGCGATATCAGTGACACAACGAAGTAGTTCTTTGGAGATGTCACAGGGCTATCACATAGGATTGCTAAACGTACGCGGCAGTAGTCAACACCAGCTAACACTGACGAACATTTAACACGCAGCCAGCCAACAAACACCAATAATCAATTGTAACCGGCAAAGTGTTCTAAGTAGAACATGCGCTGTACAACAACCACTGAACATCAGGTCAGATCCATGCAACATCAGCACATTTGTTTCTGTTGCTTTGTCAGAAGCGATAAACATAATTCGTCATTAAAGAACACCAACGCAAAGTGCGATCCTTTTATGTAATGCCAGTTTCTTGTCGCTCTAAACAAACCCTTACATCTAGAGTGCCAAAACGCAGACAGACGTACAAGTGGTCTGGCGAGCGGTTGAACAGTTGGATGCATTCCATTCACCTCTGTTTCTTCGGTAACATGATTGACAAGGAAACCCAAGCCGGTTCGAAGACCGCCAGAGCTCTGAAATGGGCCCTTTTAGGGGTGAAGCTTCTTAGGGCGTAGGTCTGTCCCTCCTCTGTAGTATGTAGTAGTAGTAGTAGTAGTAGTAGGTAGCCAAGTCTAGTTTTATGAAAAGAAAAATTCCGAAAGTTGTGTCCGAAGCGCGGAATCGAACCAGGGACCCCCTCACTTCCGAACGCGCGGCGCCAGCCTCTACGCTACGAAGCGCACATGGACACACGCACCGCGATGACACTAAAAGGAGTACTGACACGAATTTTTGACATTCTTGTATTGTTGCTGTAAATGAAAGCACTGGTGCGGACAACCCCAAAAACAGTGTCATGGTGGCCCGCAACACAATGAATATAATTTTAATACGGCTCCCTTAAAAGCTGACTTTCGGTTTCGATTTCGAGGGGGCGGTTTCCTAGTGACGTATCAACATAGTCGGACGACGTCTGAGGCACGTAGGGACAGAAATTCTTCATAGCTGCAACTCTGTCGTCTTTTACACAATTACACCTGAGGCACGCAAACAACGGCAATTTCAAGGTCGTCCAGTGACTCTGACCGCGATTTCGGCGATTTTTAAGAGCCCGTGTTCATACGTCATCGTAGTGTCCATTGCAATGGGGCTGGCTTGCTGTGCTGGGTGACGCGAACTTTAAAACCAAGTTAAAATATTTTGTACGTGTTTCCTGGCTTCCGTGTGCGGAGGGCGTTAACAATACATGGCTAGGAAACGAAAAATGTATATTTTGCGCCGCCGCAAAATCGTGTCAGTACTCCTTTAATACCCAACATTAACGAAAGACTGCGCGTTTCTAACACGTTTGTGCTAACGCGTTACGGCCTGTGTAAGAAGCTGGTCTAAGACGCTGTGGCCTCTCCGCCTTATACTCTCTCAGCAGTCATGTGATGGCGTTGGCAAACGCGGTGCGCGTTCCGGCCTGTGTAAGGGGCTGCGTAAGACGCTGTGGCCTCTCCCCCTTACTATAGAGTGAACTGCGCGTTTCTAACGCGTTCGTGCTAGCGTCCCCTTAAGCGGGAGAGAGAGAGACAGAGAGAGCGAAAGGCGCGCGTTTACTATGGAAACGCTCTTTCTTCGACGAACGCGCTACCCAGCTAGCACACAAAGGATTTAAGACGTCTTCAAGACGGATATCCGAGACGTTAAAGACGTCTCAGAGACGGCACGCGTAAGAAGTTTTGGTCTAGAAGACGTCGTATATCTCGTCTAATGTCCGTCTTGTTGCCCATATACGAGACGTTTCCTGAACGTCTTTGAAACGTCATCAAAAAGCTGGTCTTTTCGACGGCTTGGGGGAGCCTCCAATAATCCCATTTACTGGGATTTCTGAATCCGTTTAAAGACTTACCAAAGACGTCATCAAAAAGCTGGTCTTTTCGACGGCTTGGGGGAGCCTCCAATAATCCCATTTACCGAGATTTCTGAACCCGTTAAAGACTTACCAAAGACGTCATCAAAAAGCTGTTCCTGAAACGTTAGCCGTAATATGAAAAAGAAGCAGGAATCGTGTTCGGGAACGGGGCGCGCCCACCAAAATTTTGATCTGGTCACCACCCTCAGAGTGTAAGCTAAACGCCTTAGGGGTACAAATAACCACAAGACATTTTTTGCACCCCTAAGGCATTAACTCTGTGGTTCTGAAGGTGTCAACTGGATCATAATTTTGGGGGGCACCCCCATCCGCGGACGCCGTCCCTGCCTTTGTGGTAGTAGCTGCGACCTGCTATGTTACCAGGTGCACCATAATCTTTTCGGTGCTGCAGAGTGGGGGGGTAGTGCCAGCCGAATACTATCGTAGTTACGTCATAGGAAGAAGTCCTGGCATCGCACTTGCCTGGAACTTTTTTTTCTCGTGGTTAAAGGCATCAACACTGAGTGCAACAGGGAAAAAATAGTGCAGTAAGGTAGGTGCACAGTTCTCAACAAAGGCTTCATCAGTCTTAGCATTTAAGTCAAAATTGGTTGTCATGAATACAAAAATCAACCTAGCATGTAATTTGTAGAGTATGAAGCAAACCTACCAAAAATAGTAATGACATATCTTTCAACAGTGAAGGATAGACAGTTTCATGGCAAGCGGCCTAACAAGGAGCCTCTGTGCCAATGATCACGAAGTCGAAACACTGCTACATCAACATTTTATTGAGAAACTAACTTGTGCAAGTTAAAAAAAATAAGAAAATGATAAATGCGAGAAAAACAAAACCACAAATATTCAAAAGGAACTGCAGAAGAAATACTTTAAATATATTTGGAACTTATTAACGGCTAGAGGCTTACAGAAAGAGCACACTAGTAGTCACACAATAATCAACAGCCAAACGACTATGCGCTTTTCACAATGAGAGCAGCGCATCCGGTTATATGAGCAGAGACAGAACAATGGATGACTGTGTGATAGCCGCTTTCAATCACGTTATGCAGTGTCTTCACCGCATAAAATCAAGGAATATAAACAAAAGAACTCAAATACGACTCAGACATGAAAGTGAAAATTGTCTAGGACATCAGCTGATGTAATGAGGCATACTTTAAAAGACAGCCAAAAACATCAATCAAGTGTCAATGAATATTGACCAAAGTGACCTTCAAAGAAATTAGCGCATGAAATATTAACAAAATCGGTATAATGAACAACGTCGCAATGCAGTGCACAATCTCTCACAGCGAGAAACGTTACATCGAAGCAACCTCCGTTTCATAATGAAGCAACATACGTGCTCGAAGTCGAATACAGTGGAGACAGTGTTGAGGCGACGAAAAAAAAAAAGGAAGCAATATTCTCAATTACATATACAAAATACAGATGTGGCTCTCTACAAAGCACTGTAGTTACGCACATCTACGCAAATCTGACATGAACGGCGATCAGACTGGCAAGCATCAGTTGGAAGCCAAAAAAGAAAAAGAAAAGATTTTGGCACCCAGCACATGAAGCTATTCCTAAAAGGGACTTCAAATAACCATCAGGTCTACATGTGCAGGATTAAGCTGAGAGTCTCCGAATTTCGCCCTGTTTCACATTTAGAAAAAACACTGTTACCTTATACCTAGTCATTAAACAAAACACTTCGAACAGCCAACTCCTTTGAGAATGCAACCTCCACCAAACGCGCAACCAGTTCACGTTCACACTCATCAAAAACTAGTTGTAGTGTCCAGGCTTAGTGCAGCTGGTGAATACGATGCTACTGGCATCATATGACACGCTGAAACCGCCGTCGCGGAAAAGCTTTCAATGTAGAACCGCGGTGGGGCCGTGGTAGAACGCAGTTGGTGCCCTATCAGGTTATGCGTACAACCGCCAATTAAACCGCATGTATTCCTGCAAAGGAAAAAAAAATGGGGCCGTTATTTTCTACAAAGCTGTTCTACAACTGTGCTTTGAGGAACGAAATTTGAAATGCATCTCTGTCATAGACTGCGCCCTTTACAGGAAGTGTTCATAATATCCTGCAACTTGCAATAGATAAACACCCAAAATGAATTTTCCTCGAGTGCCTGGTTCTTCTGCACTGCTGCCTGCACCATATATATATATATATATATATATATATATATATATATATATATCGCAGCAACAAACTATGAAGCCTAGGAAGCATAGGAGAAGTTATTGGGGTTCTTAATTGTAGTATTATCTTGTGGAGTAAGTATAAAGGAATTTTAGTGGACGAAAAGACAAACCTGCCTTCTGTGGGAACCGAACCCACGACCTTCGGATAAGGCGTCCGATGCTCTACCGCTGAGCTAAGAAGGCGGTCGTCCCCCCCGTCCCTTCTATCGGGTATATGTGCACATAAAATCTAACACTCCCAGGATTGTATGTAGTACATATACCTATGTACATACATATATACGAAGCTCAGCGAGCTCCGCCAAAGCTTGGACGCTCGTGCTAGATGCCCAGCGTCGAAAAGGAAGAGAAGAAAGAAGTCAGGATACAACAGCCGGCCTGCGGCAAAGGCGCTGTGTCTATGTCTCTCTCATTTACAATATACAGTGGTGTTCGGGCCGTCTCCGCAGGAAGCTTGATGCATCTGCTGATGCTACCACCGCCGAATAGTATGTGACTCGTGAACGTTAAACTGCACATTACTGATTGGTAGTTTATTTTGGACACATTCCCATACGCAGCACGTAGAAATCGAGTGACACACATGCTTCACACTTAGACGGTGGGAATATTCTTCGAGGCGTGCTTACGTGCTAACTGCGCACTCGGTATGAAAGGGTCCCTGCAACACTTTTTGAACACACTGAGCAAACGGTGCCAATCAGTCGTTGAGGCTTCTGTGAACGTGTGAGCCAAATGTTATTGTGCTGCAAGGAGCAGTGGATTTGCAGTTTCATTTTAAATACATCATGTAATCGCCTGCTAATTTTCAACAAGTGACATCACTAGGAGCACCGACCCACGACTTGCCTGCTCTTCTTTCAACAAGTAACGTCACTGGCGCCAACGATTAGGTCCCTTCGCTCACCTCGGTCTTTTTAAAGACAGGCACTCAGATTGCCTTTATTTCTTTAATGCAAAATGAACAAATATATAATTCCAGACTACCTTTCGGTGACCGTAAGTTCAGCCAGTGATATATCTGCCTCGAGCAAAGTAGTCCACGGCCTAGTGACATTTGTTGGAACGAAGAGCAATGTGAATTACAGCTGTGTTTGAAACCAAATAAAAAATTCCCTGGTGCACGCAGCTCAATTATATTTGGCTCACACGTTCACAATAACCTCCACGACTGTTAGGCATCGTTTGCCATCGAGATTACAAATGTTGCAAGGCTCCTTTAGTAAATGGGACCTTCAAGGTCGCGCGATCGACGGGCACAGTGACTGCGCACCACAGCTGTGCATAGCATCAACAAATTTTCGCTGTGGCTTCGAGTTCGCCTGCACAAACGGCCTTCCATGCGGTAATAGTGAAGTTAGTACAATGCAACGAAATATGGCTGATTTGGGATAGCGAGTATGCCGCGGGGTAGGAGGAAAATGTCAAACGTTCCGCAGAAAACTGTTGAATGGCACCGTGGCTTTGATTTGACGATATAGGTATAGGCATGCACCGCTAGATCCCGGCACCGGACAAGCTGGCGGCGCCCGTAATATATAATAAAAATAAACAAAATACGCCCAAACGTTCATATATAGGTCGTCGTAACACGCCGCTCACCCATAGCCCGACGTATTAATTTAGTTCGTTGTTCGTCCCCTTATCATCTCTGTCCTGCGCTATCTGCCCAGCAACCTGGTTCAAGTCTTCACTCCCCAGTCCGTACCACGTGAAACACTGGACAGCTTATAACGAAAGGGAAGGGGTCAAGGGCTCGTTCTTTATTTGTTAAAAACAACTTAATGAGCAAACAGACAATTCATTGTATGTTTGCTCATTAAGTTGGAGAGCTTATGGCATACCAAAAATCTACTGTGCACAACAGCGTCCCTGTAACAATACTGTGGAACCAGATAACAGGTCGTGTAATTGTTTTGGTATTTGCGGTCTGCAAGAATGACGAACCCCAAAATGCAGAAAACCGCAACAGCGTGGACAATGAGAAATAATAATAACGAACATTCGCAAACGAGTCACATGCCTCTGACAAAGTTTAAATATGACCGAGAACGAGCACAACGACACTCATGCTCATATGAATGCTGAGCTGCGAGAAGTCATTCCACCACCATAAGACGTCATGATTGCCTGCGGCAGTTCTGCTGGCATGCCACAAGAAACAGTGCGCGATTTTCACATCCACATCACATGCACGTAAATTTCGCAGCCCTGAACTGAAATCTCACGACTGCAATGCCACAGTGAAAGAACGCGCAGCAACGGTTGCCCTACAACGCGTGATATCACTTGCATGTATTCGTCTGTGTAAGACACGAGTAAATTACTACTATCCCACATTGTTGTACAGGCGCTGCACTCGCTACCCGTAACGACCAAATTACAGGATGGTGGGAACGAATCCAATGCACTCCTTACTCACTAATCAGGCTGAACACGCACATAGACCTAAGAAAGTTTCAGAATGCATTCATACACGGTGATCTGAATAATAAAACAACAGTTGCGTTGCTTTGCGTTTAATGCGTCAACTATCTTAGAGCTTACATAGCATTAATCCTCCTTGTATCTGTCACAGACCGATTTGCCCTATCCGCGGAACACATGAGTGATCTCACAGGCATCATGATAAGCCATTCAAATGTGGTACTTACATTTATTTTTGGCGAGACGTAGTTATTGGTGTTACGGGATCCAGTCACAGAAGCGCCGGGATTGAACCAGGGTTAACGTAAGAAGGAAAGTAGAAAGAACATAATGCCACCACACAAACACACGCAGCAGTTGCAGCACGGTAACGGAATTTTCGCCAGAAACGAAGGATGAGCCGGCCGCCAACAACTTGACTACACTGACTCCACCTCCAACCACGCAAACGAGCTTGCCTTTGCTTCGCGTCTCCGCGTGTTTGCGCCAGCCTGCGCCCTCTCGCCTCATCCCCCCGCCGACCGGCGAGAAGGAGCCGGACATTCTGGCGCCTCCCTGCCGGCCCCATTGCAGCTGGCGACATCTCGGCGCCCCGTGCATTGCGCCGACGCCCGCCGACGCTTTGAGCCATGCCTTTTTATCTCCGGTGGGGACGAGGGGGGGGGGCGGTATTCTCCCACGTCTGCTTACCGTCTTGCGTAGGACGTTTCGAAGACGGATTCATTGTCCCTCTGATGTCGCTCCCGCTTAGTTCGCGTGGCTGACGTCTTTGAGACGTCAGCCACGCGAACCAAGACGTTAATCCCCCAATAAGACGTCTTTTCGGTCTTGTGTGCTAGCTGGGATACCAGCTCGCAAAGAAGGAGAACGCGCCCTCACTCGCGAGAGACAAGCTTGACGCAGGCAGCGTCTTCTAGCGAGTTTATTGATTGAAAAATACCGAGTGCTCGCGCTGGAGAACCATTCACCTGCCACCCATATATATGTATATATATTTCAAAGATAAATCGTTAGCAGCAGGTCAATTACGTAATCAAAGGGTCAGGTTGAAAAACATAACATTTATTATGACGTTCCGGCCGCGAGACCGGCCTTTTTCAAGCTTCTACTACATATATATATATATATATATATATATATATATATATATATATATATATATATATATATATATATATATAGGGACTGGATCTTGCAATGAATTGCCGGTGGGAGATTTCACTTGTGCGTAGTTGAACCATAAAGATTCGTAGCGTGCGTGTTAACTAAATTAATCCGGAACTCGGCACGATCTACGAACATCCGGAAGTTCGCCCATTCATCATCATTCACTCCGTGGATGTGCTGTTAATTTTTTCTGCAATTGCTATGTAACTGACAGGTACGTCAAGTTTCTGATATCAAGACTTGTTTATTTTGGTAGTCATAAGTGGACCTTCATTATACAGTCATTCGCTTGCTTCTGTATTGTTGATTTCTCTCTCTCTCTTTTTTTCCAAATGCGAAGCATTTCTTAGCGAACTTCGGTGACCGTAACCGTATCTACCTATCTAGCCGCCTACGACTTTTTGCTCTCCTGGCCATTTCGTAATGGGATATATACGAAAATTGGTATGCCGCAACACGACTGCATTACGAATATAAATGGCCGGTCATAACACGAAAATGATTACATGCATGCTATGAGCGGCATTATTTATATGACACGGCCTTGGTGCTCCTACAGCCGTTTCATTAATTTACCAAAATTATATATGCCAAGATCAATATGGCGAGATAATGTATGATGACCATGGGTGACGCGTTCTAAGAACATGAAAATTCTGACATGCATGTCATGAGCGGCATGATTTTCATGCCACGCGTTTCGTTAGCGGTATCACGGCCGCTAAATGAAAGAAAGGTGCGGCCTGCCGAATGAAGCTCTTTTCGAGGGGAACGCGTGTGACAAGCGGAATCGTCAGACGCGACCGCAGTGGCGCTGCACATCGGGAGCTCTCACGCGAATGCTACCGCGAACACTGACAAATGCTGTCGTTGGGATGGTGCGGGTAGCCATAGGCCGGCTGAAGAAAGTACAAAACGGGGTGTTTTTACAGCGAAAGCTGTTTATGGCTAGGAGAAACGAAAAACCGCTCGTCCGTGGAGCCGCGCGCGATCTCCATTGGCTGCGCCTTCCAGTGACGTCGTTCTCTGCGCCGTACCAAAGCGCGCGTGCCATTGGCTGGCCCGTGAGTGACGTCGTCCATCCCGTCGCAGCCGCGGCGCCGAGCACGCGCGCATCAGCTTCGACTGAGAGCTTCTACATGGGTAAGGACGGATGTTAGCTCGCGTAGGCAAACGCTTAGGCAACGACGGCGCGCCGAAGAAGCAGCGTTGCGGGCAGAACAGCGTCGACGTGATGATTGCGGGAGCGCGTTCGCGGGTGAACGCCCGCTTTCAGCGAGTTTCTCCAGCGGCACTTTGGCTTCGGGCTGCGACGTCTGTGTCGGGTTGAACCCACTGCTAAACACCGGCGCCGCACATTTCAGCTTCGCTGGTTAACCATTTGTACGGAGTGCTTGGGCGGTGATTTTATTTTTTGTGTTTACGTGCGCGTGCTCACAGCTGGCTAGCGCCTGTGCGAACCGGTGCGGACCGGTATTCCTTCCCCGATATTGAGCGCCATCGCGCAGAAAACGAGTACTATCGCATTCACAGGCAAAGAAGCGCGTTCGGAAGGCCGCACCTGTTTTAAATGCGAAGCATTTCTTAGCGAACTTCGGCGACTTTGAGCGTATCTATCTATCTATCTATCTATCTATCTATCTATCTATCTATCTATCTATCTATCTATCTATCCGCCTATGATTTTGTGCTCTCCTGGCCGTTTCGCTAATGGGATGTATGCGAAAATTGGTATGGCTCAACATGACTGCCAGATGAACGTAAATGGAAGGTCATAACATGAAAATCATGACATTCATGTCATGAGCGACATGATTTACATGCCACGGTCTTGGTGCTCTCCTGGCCGTTTCGCTAATGGGATGTATGCGAGAATTGGTATGGCACAACATGACTGCCTGGCGAAGGAAATGGCAGGTCATAACATGAAAATCATGATATGCATGCCATGGGCGACATGATTTGCATGCCACGCATTTCGTTAATGGGGCGTTACGGAAATTGGCATGCCACAACATGACTGCATGACAAACATAAATGACAGGTCATAACACGAAAATCATGACATGCATGTCATGAGGAACATGATTTACATGCGACGGCCTTGGTGCTCTCCTGACCGTTTCATTAATGGAATGAATACGAATATTGGTATGCCACAACATGGCTGCATGACGGACATGACTGACAAGTCACAAGATGAAAATCATGATATGCATGTCATGAGCGACATGATTTACATGCCACGCGTTTCCTTAAGGGATGTATACGAAAATTGGCATGCCACAACATGACTGCATGACTATAATAAATGCAGGTCATAACATGAAAATCATGACATGCATGCCATGAGCGACATGATTTACATGACACGGTCCTGGCGCTATACGGCCGTCTCGTTAACGGGATGCATACGAAAATTGGTATGGCACAACAAGACTGCCTGGCGATCGTAAATGACAGGTCATAATGTGAAAATCGTGACATGAATATCATGAGCGGCATGATTTACATGCCACGCGTTTCGTTAATGGGATGTATGCAAAAATTCCTATGGCACAACACGACTGCATGACGAACGTAAATGACAGACCATAACATCAGAATCATGATATGCGTGTATGATCGGCATTGTTTTCATGCCACAGTGTTGATGCTCTTGTGGCCGTTTCGTTAATTTCATATGTAGGAAACTCGGTATAGCGAGAAAACAATGCAAATCCATTTTACGTTCCTGATGCTCTCTTCGCATTTCCTTGATTCCCACTGCAAGTGGGATCTGCCAATTTTTTTTATTGAGGGGCCGTGGCGGGATGCATACTAAGATTGCTGTGGCACAACACGACTGCATGATGAACGCAAATCACAGATCATAACATTTGAATTATGACATGCGTGTCATGAGCGGGCTGGTTTACATGCCACAGTCTTGGTGCTCTTGTGGTCGTTTCGTTAACTTCATATTTATCAAAATCACTAGAGCGAGCCAACTATGCAGATCCATTTTACATTCCCGAATCTTGCTTCGCATTTCCTTGATTCTTACTGCATGTGGGATCTGCCCTCCTTTCTTTCCTTGCACTTCACAAAATCGCTATAATATAGAACTGGTTTGAGGGCAGGGCAGGTTGAGCCTAATTTCAATCATGTTTACGTTGTGTAGCTCTATGTCGGTAAACTCCACATGCAAGTTCCCATTATGGGCAGCCACTAAGTCCACTGGTCAAAACTGGCGCATTTAATGCATCGGGTTCGTCCTTGTTTTGGTGCCTCTAAAAATTGTTCCGAGTTGTAGATAAAGCTCAACGTTCCTCATGGTAGGTAGCCTTCCCGTTTGCTACCTTTTGGCAAAACTTCACTTTCAACGTAAACCTTGCCAAAAAGTGCGTTCAATTCTTGCACCAAACGTGGGCTCAGTTGAGTTAACTTCCAGTTTGCAATCGCACGCAATCGGCTACTTTGGCGGGAGTGCTGATCTTGTTTTGTTGCGAATTTCTTAGCGCCCAGTTTTTAGACGGCTGCGACAGCTCTTATAGTCTAAACGGCAAATACATTTAAGAGGCGTGCTTTCTTTCTTGGCATACTTGAACGAAGAAACTATAGTCTGCTTGTCTGTTTGTCTGCTGTCACACGATTCAGCCACCCGTTCATACTTGTGAGGATTGTCAATCGAAAAGCAAATATTACGCATATCTGAGGCACAGCATCAATACATAAGTATTAGGTGGCGTGTTCCTTTTCTAGAAAATGCATGGATCCGTAATTATAAAGAACCCAGTGTTTCCCAGGACGCGCTAAAAATGCAAAACCATGCGCCAAAGGAATTAAACCATCTCCCGCTAAAGGAGATCATGAGGCGATGCGAAGCAGCACGGAAGGGGGGGGGGGGGCGGGGTGTGCACACCGCGTTTGCATCGGCTTGACGCTAGCAGACGCTGCCTGCGTTAGCCTCGTCTCTCGCGGGCGAGGGCGCGTTCTCGTTCCTCGCGAGCTGGTAAAGCGTTCATGATGATTGTGGTTCGGTTAGGAAACGAAGCGGTTAGAAAACGACGCAGGGCCTAAGCACATCGGGCCTGGGATGGTACGGGCTATGTATAGGAACGCCGTGCCGGGCTCGGGTTTGCCTGTTCATGGCACTCTTGGGCTGGGCTAGGGCAGGAAGAATCGCCCCGTCCAAAGCACAACCGCAGAGTACACAGGCCTCTGCGATTTACGCCTATATCGAAAATGCAACGACTGCTTCTAGCATCAAAACCGCGTTTTTTTGGTGGTAGCCGAGCACCGTTACCACTACGCAACCGCGATGGACAAGCTTTATTCGAATCATCCTTGTTGCATAGGCCTGTGTAGGTATACTCCACGTGGAACTTCCCTGTGCGAGGAGGCAGCAAGTACCACGTGCCCAAGCACGCCGTATTTTCATGGCATAGCTTCGTGCGTGCGGGGGCCCCACTGTATATTATTTTGAATTTATTAAAAACGTTTGCGCCTCTTAAGTCAACTAGCCTTTCCGCTTGTTCTCCTTGGGCACAGCTTCAGTTTCAACGTAAGTATTCTGCAAAATGTTTGTTCAAATCTTGCACAGCATCTGTGGCTGAGTCGAATGGAGCACCTGCTTGTAATCCTACACAGACGGCTCCGTCTGCAGTGCTGTATCTCGTCTCTGTGTTTATATTAAGGGCCTTATAGTCCTTCTTTACGTGACAGGACAGACCGAACAGGTCTCTCATAAAAGTATGTGGTTGTCCTAAATGGTTCACACTTGCGAGTTGAATGATTTGTGGTGTTTCACGTCCCAAAACCAGCTCTGATTATGAGACACGCCGTAGTGGAGGGCTCCGGAGATTTTGACCACCTGGGGTTGATTAACGTGCACTGGCATCGCACAGTACACGGGCCTAAACATTTCAACTGCATCGAAATGCAGCCGCCGCGGCCGGTATTCGGTCCCGCGAGTTCCGTAGCATCCGAGTACCACAGCCACTAGACCACCGTGGCGGGGCTTCACAGTTGTGATGAAATCTCTTGCGTTCTAAGCACGCGAAATTATTCTCCTTTTGGACAATTCTCCAATGGTGGGCTGCAATTGCGCATAACGATTTGTGTTGTAGAGCGTTAAAGCAATTGAGCCTCCTTTATTCCTAGGACCTTCTTCCTTTTCGTCCATTTGCAGTGATATGATGTTTCATTAATCACGTTTCGTGCTTCACCTTGTAGATATTGAATTTGCGGTTGTATAAAATATGCTATTGATCATTGAAAAAGTGAAAAAGGGAAGATGCGCGATGAAAGCCGGCAGCGCTGGCGCATATTGGTTTAAAGGGGTCCTGAACCATGCCCCTGGCTTGGTGAAAAAAAAAATTCCACGCATCACCACGGAGTGAATCATGACGAGTAGGCGAAGCACTGGTGATCGCTCGGTGTTACCGCATACCACCCGTGACATTACCCATTCCCACATGCAAGTGATTCACAACGCGCGTGTATTTTTACACACGTGTTAATTGTCATTCATGCTCCTGGTCTTTGTGAGGTTCCTGCGCTCCCACATCGGAGATCGTGCCGACGTACGGATTACATTTAGTTAACGCGCACGCTGCGAATCTTTATTGTTCAACTACGCACAAGAGAAATCTACCACCCACACTACATTGCAGGATGATGACGATGACCATGATGATGACGATGATCATCGTGGTTCGGTTAAGGAAAGGGCGCTAATTTCAGCAGCCGATGCTGGGAGCACGCCTGAGCGTCTTTCGAGGTAGGGGAAGGACTGAAACAGATAGAAACATGGGAAAGGCGGTAGAGGAGGACTCCTGAAATTTTGACCACCTAGGGTTCTTTAGCGTGCACTGACAACGCACAGTACACGGGCCTCTGGCATTTTCTCCTCCATCGACAGGTCAAGTTCCAGTGCTTATATATGTGGGGTGGCCGATGGAGGGTTCTGCTACGCGAGCAGTCGGTTTTAAAGGCCAAGCCTTTCCTAGCGAACTTCGGCGACATTCAGCGTATCTATCTATCTATCTATCTATCTATCTATCTATCTATCTATCTATCTATCTATCTATCTATCTATCTATCTATCTATCTATCTATCTATCTAACCGCCTACGACTTTCTGCTCTCCTGGCCGTTTCGTTAGTGGCATGCATACGAAAATTGGTATGCCACAACGTCACTGCATGGCCAACATATATGACAGATCGTCACTTGAAAATTATGACATCCATGTCATGAGCGGCATGATTTTCATGCCGCGGCCTCTTCGCCGTTTCGTTAATGGGATGTATACGAAAATTGGTGTGGCGCAACATGACTGCATGGCGAGCCTAAATGATAGGTCGCAACATGAAAATCATGACTATGCATGTCATTAGCGGAGTAAATTTTTTGATCCGAACTTTTGCGGATTCTGACAGGTTCTTGGTGGCGAAGCAAAGCCGGGCCCGAGCTTCGCGATGGAGACCGCCGCCGTCTTCGAAAGGTTGCTCCGGAAAGAGACGCCTTCGCCGCTGGACGTTTTAACAATGCAACTTTATGTACAGGAGTTTTTACAAAATTTACAGCAAAGGGCACGACCCGCGAAGGGGCCTCAAGCGGTCGAGCCGGTGTCCAGCCGGCAAGCACTTGTAGCAGCAAACAAAGACCCTCTGGCCTGCTCGAGCGCTCCTTTTATCTCCCTCTCAGTAGCTGCCCCGGGTGGTCCGCCCCCGCCGAAACCGGCCCGGCAGCTCCCAGGAGGAGGCGGGGGAGTCATTCTCACCCGACGCATGTGCAAACGCAGGGGTGACGGTGCAGATTTAGGGGCGAAGCTCCTTAAAGCGGCACCCGTTCGTCCCTCGTCGTAGTCGTAGTCGTAGTCGTAGTGCGTAACCAGTCTTACGCTTTGACCTCCAAGGTGGTGCCGGTGGGAGATTTCTCCTGTGCGTTGTTGAACAATAAAAAAAATTCGCAGCGTGCGCGTAAACTAAAAGCCGAATTCTTCTGTCTCTCATTCCCCATTAGCAGCCATTGGCATGTTCCAGTAGGAAACGTTAGTAGGAGTAGAAGTGTCAAAAGCCGACTTCTGCTGTCTCTCATTCCCAGTAGCAGCCATTGTTTACCTACAAGGTAGTGCCTGGTGAGATTTCTCCTGTGCGTGATTAAACAATAAAAATTTTGTTCAAAACGCCGTTGATTGATGAAATAAACCAACGAAAGACGCCAGATGTTTTCTAAAAGCAAAACGAAAAGACGCCAGATGTTTCTAAAGCAAAACGAAAGACGCCAGCTGCTTAACGAAAGACGCCAGATGTTTCTAAAGCAAAACGAAAAGACGCCAGCTGCTTAACGAAAGACGCCATTTAATCAATCGTTTCACGTCATTTTTATCGGGCGAATTAACGGAAGAAATTTCTCGGTTTAACCGATGATTACTTCCAGGAGCTTCGCCCAATCTCATCATCATTCACCTCGTGGATCTGCCGTCAATTTTTTCCGACTGGCAAACATGTCAGTCAAAAGGGGTGGGGTGTCACGGCAAGCGCGACCTTACAAGCTGCATGATTTACACGCCGCGGTCTCGTACTCTCGTCGCCGTTTCGTTGATTGGATGTATGTATACGAAAATTGGTGTGGCCCAATATGACTGCATGACGAACATAAATGATAGGTCTTAACATGAAAATCTTGACATGCATGTCATGAGTGGCATGATTTACATGCCGCGGTCTTGGTGCGGTCCGGGCAGTTTCGTTGATGGGACGTACACGAAAATTGGTATGGCGCAAAATGACTGCATGACAAAGCGGTATAGCGAGACAACAATGCAGATCCATTTTGCGTTCCTGATGCGTACTTCGCATTTCCTTGATTCCCACTGCACTTGGCATCTGCCGTCTTCTTTTCGAGCGGGACTGCTCTACGGAGGTCTCCCATCGTAGTGTAAGAACGACTCTCAATGGTTCATCTTTTGTGCTAAACACATGCTGCATGCTACCGTAAATTGCATTCGTTGTTAAGGGACAGTTCTATCGACCTACTCCCATAGTTAGAATTACCTAGAATAAGGGGAGGGTCTAAAGCGCCACGCGAAAGTAAAGGTCATTTACAGGGGAACTCCCGCGCTGCTGCGCAAATACCATGGGCTTTGTGAAACAATGGTATTACTTGAGCGACCTATGCAATTGTTGACTGCATTTATTTCTTTTTCACACTGCTGGGGCTTACTTCATAACAGTTTCATGAAATGATTCAAGTTTTTGTGCTTGTTCATTATTTAGGGTATTTTCGATGTCGATGTACCTGCATTTATGCAGTAATCATCCGTGATAGTTGAACTATAGGCCCTTTTCGTACAAGGGCACCTCTAGCGCCATACGGGGAAACTACAGCCCGCTGCCACAATGAGGGCACCCTAGCAGACGACGCGAGCCTCGGTGAATGTCAACGCGTGAGTGCGTGACATTTCAGCACCGCAGAATAATACTGAAATGCTTCTGCTTGTTCTTGGGGTGCCTAATTGTTCGAGCCCGTTGTACGATAATCCAAACGGGCCACATTCCGAAGTGCTAGCGTTGAAGATTTCGTGACGAGAACAGTGGAAATGTTATAAGTTTAAGTGGAAGCCAGATGAGCTGTGGCACACCACACGTGGTTAGAAAAACGTACGTGTATTGCCTTTCATTATATAGTAATGGCTGTGAAGATCACTTTATGACTTACGAAGTTCGTTTGGTTGCAACCTTATAGATTACTGGCATGTTTATTTATGTCCACAGACTATACTCTGCAGGCCCATTTGGCTAAAATAACTGCGTTATCGCTTTCCTGACACGATTGGCAACCTTAATTGTATGCACCGATAAATTCTGTGCTGTGACGATACTGTTCATGGCTGCCCGCACCATGTAAAAAATGCACGCGCCGTTATCATTTTCTTTCTCTGCGTCTGATATTTGCAGTCGCCCTTGGCTCCAGCAGCCCTACTGAGCCTTCAGGCTAGCGCCTCGCATTCCACCGCATGTTAGAAAAAAATTACAGCATATCCACGCAGTGAATGATGATGAGTGGGCGAAGCTCGGGATGTTCATCGTAGATCGTGCCGAGTTCCGGATTAATTTAGTTAACGCGCACGCTACGAATCCTCATGGTTCAACTATGCACAAGCGAAATCTCCCACCGGCACTTCATTGCAAGTCAAGATCCAGATATGTGGGTTGCCGGTGAACGCTTCTCCAACGCGAGCAATCGGTATTTCTCAATCAAGAAACTCGCTAGGAGACGCTGCCTGCGCCAACGTTGTCTCTCGCGGGTGAGGGCGCGTTCTTCTTCTTTGCGAGCTGGTAGAGCGTTCCTCTAAGAAAGAGCGTTTCCATAGCCAACGCGCGCCTTTAGCTCTCTCTCTGTTTCTCTCTCTCACAAGACAGCAGAGGCACGAGCCCGGAGAGAGAGAGAGAGAGGCGCGTGTCGGGAGGCACACGCCAAGGGCGAGCGCGTGCCTCCCGGCCCGCGGGTTACGCCTGACGACTGACGCGTGACATGGTTAGACTAAGAGGAGCTTCGCCCCTAAAAAGAAAAGCAACCTTAGCTTGTCACAATGAAACTTTCCTATGTGCAGCGCGTTTACGAGTGAGAGCCCATCAGCGTCTGTTCTTAATCATTTAACATACGGAAGCGTTTGCTTACAAGCAGGTTTTTAAAACTCGGAGACGTAGCAGGCTAGGCTTTAGTTCCGTCTTGTCCGTAAGAAACTCTCGGCTGACCTCAGAGGTAATGATAAATATTGTGGCGTGCAGAAAGCTTCGGACATTCCGCCTGTTATAATAATAAACCAGACAAGAATCGGTTCACATACTTTGGGCTAGAAGAGATCGGCTTGAAGTGCCACACCACTTAAATGACCCAAGAGCAGTATACGTGATTAAGGTTAAGCGAAGCCTTATACGGCATAATAATTCTCATGTCGATATTTCTCTTTTTACCTCTGGTCACTTTCCATAAGCTTTTTGCCAACAAGCTAGGCGGACAGTCATCTATGCAACTCACCTTTCTTGTTTCTTGGAAGCATGAAAACTTGATGTCGCGTCGCAAATGTCGGCAAAATACGGCGAGTTCTTATTATCGTCCCGGTGGTGCCAGGTGTTGATGGTGCACGCTGCCACCGGCGTTGACTACGCACACTTGAAGGTTTATCATCGTCCTGCGACCGAGCCACTCTGCCCGACCAACCCGCTAATGGGCATAAAATTCGAGTCACTGTAGAGGAGAATCGCCTGGGAGGCACGAACACGACGTACGAAAAGCACGCTCGCAAACACAGACGATGAGATTTCGGCGGCCCACACGGGAACCAGCTGCCACCACACTCACGCTTTGACCACGCTCTCCAGCCATGCCTTCATGATGGCGCTCGCTAACCCAAAGTGCCTTGCAAAACGAAACTGAAGAAAAGCCCACCACCAGGTGCCGTATTTATGAAAAAGGTCTTTAGCATCTAAGGTGTTGACTTACTAATACTGAGGGTGCGGGGTTGAATTACGGCGACGGCGGTCGCAATCCGATAACGGAGAAATTTTAAGAAAAATGAATACCCCGCATAAAGAACACGCTCAAAATTGCTCCGGAGCCCTTCACAGCGGGGCGCGCCTCATAATCATGCCGTGCTTTCGGCCCGTACAGCCCTATCCATAACTATATTAATATTAATGTTAAAATTGGCGCAATAATAAGGCTGCTACTTTCAATCGGAAGTGTAGCTTTAGATACCGGCAAAGGTGTTTCCGTCAGACATTTCTCTATACAATCTTGTAGAATCGATTTGTTTATCTGCCATTCCTTTTCTACATAATGCCTGCATTCAACAGAATTTATGTCTGGAAGAGACACAGGTGTTTCCTGCACGCTATTTCTGTACTGAACTAAGCTCACGTTGTTGCGACGCTGCGGCCATTTCTACTCTTTCTCTTGTTTTCCTTGAGGCGTATTTCCGGGCCCTTGCGCAATTAATGCGCTAATCCAGGTGACCAACTTCACGAGGCAAGAGAAACGGGAAAGGTCTAGGCGACCAGGACTATCACTGCATGAAGGTGCAGGCAGTCGACGAGCAGTTTGATTTGTCGTTACTCCTTGCCTGCATGAGTTTTTTTTTCTTCTTGCCTATACGAACTAACGGTTTTTTTTTTCAAACTCCTCTTCTTCCACTGATTTCATTTTGTGCCCTTTTATGCCTTCACTTCCAATATCGCAGTTACCGTAATCTAGCAGCAGCACAACGTAGCGCTAAACCTATTTGGCATATAATTCTTCATGGCTTTCATGCCCAAATTCTGAGACAGTGCTTAGAAATAGGTCAGTTCCATGGCGTGCCACACCATTGCGGTTGCATAGCCTAGAGCACTGCACGGGCTGAGTTCTTCCGGCCCAGGCCCGGCCCGGCCCGAAAGCACCGTGCTCGGGCCCGCCCGGCCCGGTGATTTTAAATACGGCCTGTACCCGGCCCGGGCCCGAAAGGTTTGGGCCCGGCCCGAACCGGCCCGGCCCAGCCCAATTCAACCAGGTATTCCTTGAGCATAAACGAGGCACTGTCCAATCTTGCTTATAGTGAAGATATGAGCCGCACTCAAGATAGTTTCCGGAGACTGTTATGAATCTTATGACAGTGTCACGATTTGCACTGGTACTGTGTTTACCTTCGGGTAATTACGCCCGTAACACTTTTGCGAGAGAATTGCAGGGGCATATATGAGGAGGCATAGCTGGCTGTCTCAAGCCCGCAGTGCTAACCGTGCAATGTTCTTATTTCATTTCAAAGAACGACTACAATACACAACGCCCACATAAAGTGGAAAAACGGCGGACATTTACAAATGAGTTTCCACTAATTGCTGGGACTATTGAGTAAATAGCGCAGAACCTATCCTGCAAACTTCGGTTATTGCACAATGCAACGAGAGAGACAGAAGAACGCGCTCTAACTACACCTGGGAGGATTCGCCAGGCCGAATAGCGTTGTTAAAGCTGTCGTTTCGACTCCTCGGTAGGCAACTGTCTCCAACGTACGCTACATTTTCGTGCTAAAAAGAAGGGAGTCTTCTCCCGCAACTTTGTTCGCCGAGTCACCGCCACCGCACTTCCAGAGAGATCTGTCAAACCAAGCAACACACGTTAGCGAGCGAGATACCATCCTCGCTTTCGCTTTAGATGCCTATCTCGTCGCCTTTGTGTCACCGTCCTCGGTCTTCGAAAGTGTTATACTTTAAATTAAGACCGAAATAAGGGCTTCCCAAATAACTGCTTATTAGAGCACCGAACTGAACTAGCCGGTGGCTTTTAGGGGTAGCTTGTCTTAGTCTAACCTTGTCAGGCGTCAGTCGTCAGGCGTAACCCGCGTGCCCGGAGGCATGCGCTCGCCCTCTGCGCGTGCCTCCCGGCGCGCGCCTCTGCTGTCTTGTGAGAGAGAGAGAGACAGAAAGAGTGAAAGGCGCGTGTTGGCTATGGAAACGCTCTTTCTTAGAGGAACGCTCTACCACCTCGCAAAGAAGAACGCTCCGTCACCCGCGAGAGGCAACATTGGCGCAGGCAGCGTCTCCAAGCGAGTTTCTTGATTGAGAAATACCGACTGCTCGCGTTGGAGAAGCGTTCACCGGCAACCCGTATATATATATATATATATATATATATATATATATATATATATGAAGTTTAAACTTTGACGGAAGCCCGTCGTCTGGTAGGGATGATACATGGTTGAAGGTAAAAAACCTGGAGGCACTGCGCCGACCAAAGTAAAAGTTTAAAAAGAAAAAAGAAAAACACAGAAAAAGACGTTTCGGCTCCCACACGGAAGCCTTGTTCACAGCGAAAATCACAGTTCACAGTTCACAGTGAAAATTGTCACTGTGAACAAGGCTTCCGTGTGGGAGCCGAAACGTCTTTTATGTGTTTTTCTTTTTTCTTTTTAAACTTTTACTTTGGTCGGCGCAGTGCCTCCAGGTTTTTTACCTTCAACCATATATATATATATATATATATATATATATATATGCACTAGATCTTGACTTGCAATGAAGTGCCGGTGGGAGATTTCACTTGTGCATAGTTGAACCACGAGGATTCGTAGCGTGCGCGTTAACTAAATTAATCCTGAACTCGGCACGATCTACGATGAACCTCCCGAGCTTCGCCCACTTATCATCATTCACTCCGTGGATATGCTGTATTTTTTTTAAGCGCTCCCCTTCAAACGCGGCGGGTCAGGTGTCCGGAGCGCGATCCCACGCAATGACTGGAATCGGGAGAGTGGGTTGCCGCCGAGGGCCGGAGGCCTCGGTGCGAACAGGGGAGCGAAGTCTGGCTGTCTGTGGCTCGCAGTCGTGGTTGCAGTCTTCCAGCTAGCGGCTGTGACGGTGGAGACGATGTGTGCCAGAAAGGAAAAAGCGGTGAATACGGTGGGGCAGGAAAAGGCGGAAGGTATAGAAAAAAATCTTCTGAGAGGGGTAGTGCCCACGTGGAAGGACATTTCACGCGGATCAGGCATATTCTACTGCTTCAGTATACGCTTCATTTCAGAAGGTGTCAACTCTTCAGTCAATAAAATAAGTTGTGTTTTCCATCATATGAATGAACTTGGGCCCTTCTGCTTTTGTTTCAACATGTAGGGTGTTAAGCAGCTCAAGTGCGGCACAGAATACTCCAGTCTCTGCCTCTGTATATAGCTTCCGCAAAACCTGTATCACCCACTATAATCATCTGATCCAAAATCGTGGCGCGCACGCACCGAGCTACCCGCGTCACGATTTTGGATCGTGGTACATTTAACACGCGACGGCGATACCTCAGCTGATAAAAGTCAACAAAAAAGTAGCGTACATGTCGCACACCGACTTAGCGAATCCGCCTTACAAATTCTACTCGTGCCGGAGAAACCTTGCTTGCTTACCACAAAGATTGACGTCATTGACGCTTCGGTCAACGGAGCAGTGGGAACTACGAATGGGAACCGCTGGGTTCCCGTGCTACACACGTCCTGAGGTTTCACAGCAGCGGAGCTGCCATACGTTTTTTCGACTAGAGGAAGCGCTCATGTCTCCCGTTTTGATGTGTGTTATTTAACCGCTAAAATCTAAAAGCGGCAGAAGTTCGAGGGAAGATGGACGCTTGAAGGGATGAAAAATTCGTCCACACGGGGTGTCGCTGGACCCCTTAGATATTTATGCGGTAAAGCGTGCCAATACACCCGCCTGTTACAAAGGGTACTGCAGTAAATCATCTTGATTATCACCTGCCTTAGGTGCTTGCTCACTTCTGTCTCGGAAGCGCCTCCACGTTTTTGAGCGCCATGAGAATACTTGTGCTCTGACGAATGAGGAAACTTGTGAATTATTGACGAAGTGTGACGAAGACGAAGGTGGCCGTGAGAATAACCAAAAAGATACTCGATATGATGAGCATCCGAGTCAAATGCTAGTTCTGATTTGCTAATCGCCAAATCATAAATATTTGCAACTGCCTTGCGAGCACAAAAATCAGCAACATCTGCGTGGATCGGCGAGCCTGTGACAAGAGTCACTTTGCTTCTTGCGCTTAAACTGCAGGAAAAGCAGCTCCTCAGGTATTAATGGCTCACGAGTCGCGTTGACTAGTCTACAGAGTCACGAAGGCGGAAGCAGGCGCGGCTGTCATGTGAACGTAGCTGCATACTCAAAATGTTTCCCATGATACCGATCAGTACATCTTATATGCACTAATGTGCTCAGTGTACCGTTCCTTTGCACTTGCTGCAGTGCTGCCTGACTACCATTTCTTTTGATACACGGTGCGCAGTAACGTGTTTCACTCAATATAATGGCGGCAACTTGTATGAGGCAGTTTCCCAAAATTACATGTAACGTACTGATGGAGGCAAAATGCTAGAGTTCGTGCATCGTGCGATCTCAGTGCACGCTAATGCACATCAGGTGGTCTAGATTACCCGGAGCAGGCAATGCCTGGAGCCTTCCACTACGTCGTCTCACAAAGCCTGACTAGGTTCGGGATGTTAAATCCCAAAAAACAACAAAGCCAAAAAGCACGCACGCGCCATTACCGACACGTATGAGACCCGGGCATGATCCGGGCGTGAACCAGGCCCGGGCCCGGCCCTGGCCCGAAGCTCATGGGCCCAAGCCCGGCCCGGGCCCGATCCAACAATTACTTACCCGGCCCGCGGGCCGGGCCAGGCCCGGGCTTTCGGGCCGGCCCGGGCCCGTGCAGCCCACCACTGTTTTGCGTCGAAGTGAGCGCGAGAAAATACAGCGCGTAGCTGAGGCACCTCGCCTTCAACCCGCTTCCCGAGCGCAGAAAGCCAATGGGTCCTAAAGTGCTTCGGTGACCTACTCACTCGTCTCTCCTTTCCGAGTGGAGACAACCGCGTTGTATGCTACGGAATCCACCATTCCTGTGCCCCCGCCGGTTGAGGGCCGCGTTGCGCGCGCGTGTGTGGGGTGGTTTTCACCTCACGGGGCCTTTAGAGAGGGCGAAAAACCGCATAGAGGCATTCATGCTTCTATTCATGATGAGAGTGACGAAACAGCGTGTATAATGCGGTGAAAGTCTGGCTACGCAACAATAAAAGGCTGTCTAATGTTACGATATTACTCTGTAGTTAAATACACTGCCTGCAACCGCTTGGTGGCGTTATAGTATACTTAATGTCCAATACAGAAAAAGGCATTTTGACACCCGCTGATGTGGTTCTGAATCATGAAGATAACGTGTTACCCAGATATTCGCCTGTGCTTAAGAAAAATCTGGCATGGCCACAAGCAGCACTGTTGGACAATATTTGGAACGATTGGGGGAAATGCAGCTTCGCTCAGGAATCCAATGGTGTATTTCGCCAGTGAACTTGCACTACAGATACGGTGCTAACAATGATGGGAATATGTGCATAAATTAGTTAAGAGTAGCCTCACAAAATTACTCGCATTTCTTGAAGTTTATATAGATACCTGCGAATTAACGTGGCAATAAGTGTATAGTTACAGGGTACTTAGCATTTCTGCTTTAGGGCACACATTGTTCTTTCTTTTGTTAGAGCTCTGGCATATTGCCGCTGATACCTCTCGTCACCCATGCGAAACGGCGCAGGGGATTTCCGCAGTCATCATTCCGCATGAAATCGATTCCTGCAATCTGTAGGGTCTGCTGGACATCTTCCCTAGAGTAATTGCTAAGGGGAAGTCTTTCGCTGGAATCACTTCGGTGCAGCGATGACCATAAGGAAAACTGTTCACAAAAACAACTCATTTAAATACGAGAAAGTGCATGTGGCACATCAATGGGATGGTACCACAAGAACTATGTGCAGTACGTAGATGTACATGCCCTTGAGCATTCTATTGACTTTGTTTTCTATCTCAAGAGACGCATCTGCAATTAGTACGTTCTTTTTCCCCACGGCGATGACAGTAAGGTTGTTGGACGGGACTAATGAATGCTAGTGACGCTTTAATTATATAAAAACGAGCTCTCAGTAACCGTGATGCAAAACGGAAGAGGAGTTCTCTAAATACAATTATATTCCATTTGTAATACAGAGAATAAAATGTGGCAGACTTCTCCGAAATAACTGCTACAACTGCCCTCAAAACGTCACAACTCATGAAAATATCAGGTAAAGGTGATGACGAGCCGATTTCTGCAGAAGGTCTGCTTGTTCAGGATCGTACGAGGGTGCGCACATGCAGAGCGTCGCCGGCTACTCCGGTACCGCAAGTAAATTTGTAGTTCTAAAAGATTAGACGCTCCTCTGCTATCGCCAACACCTTGTGACCAGCGCAGCTGTGCAACATTGCAAAGCGCCTCCTTCAGCGGAGGTCCTGACGGTGGTCCGTTTTTAGGTTCCTCACACTTTCTCTTTCTGTCGCCTATAGCAATTAGTGGTACGATCGTCGGTACGGTTCCTTCAACTGCATGTTCTGGAAGCAGCGGTATGTAGCCCACAGGAAATGACTCTCGCTATCCGAGCGTTTCTATACGTGTTCGAATCCTGCCTTTTCAAGAAAACTTGTTTCATTTGTATCTTTATCCCTCTCTCTCTCTGCCTGCATCTCTTCTCATTTCACACTTTCTGCGCCGAGTTTTGAGCAGTCTCAAGCCATGGCTGTAATCCCAGCATAACGAGCTCCACTGTCAAAAAACTTGATAATTAGCTTCTCCTCCGTGAAGTCGTTGATGCTCTGTTTATGTCACTAAAATGTATCCCCCTCTGCTTGCTGCCCGTAATGTTGCAGTATGAACGTGAAGGGAAAAGCTGTGTTGAATATCCCAGGAATATTCACGATATTTGCTAGTGCCAGAACATTCGCTAAGAATCAGAGTTGCCACTACTACTATTGGTATGGGTTTAAATATGCTCAGGCAGTATTTTTTTCCTGTTTTCTTTTCAGCGATAGTGGTTCGGGATACCCACGGTGGAGGACCCAATCGCTACCAATTTGTTTCATTATAACGAGCCCATAACAATTTACGCCCTAATAATTTTAAGTACCGCCTGAAGAAATGCCCCTGTCTTTTTAATGTCGTATGGAGTGACTCCTCGTCAGATGGGTCAAAAAGGATGGCTGGTCGACCCTGCAAATCGAGTTACAAATTTGATATATTTATATTGTTCCCTGATAGGTGGAAAGAAGGGATCTGGAATTGCTTTTCCTCCGAAATTTTTTTTTTTGAAGCAGCGGAACTCAATAACGACAAAGCGGTGTAGTGGCGCTCTTACCGGCTCTGCTGTTTTAGCCACGTTTCGTTGTGAATTACACAAGACATATTTGGATTACATACCTTTAGGATTACATACCGGCCACTCTTCCTCGCTCCACGAGGAACAGTGGCCGGTTCATTACCACTGCGCTATCGGCGCATAACTTCGAAAGCTCTAAGGACGCAGCTTATGGTCTTTCTTGTAGCTTTTTTTACTCTACCTTAATGAGCGCACGTGGCGCACTTTCGAACGTACCTGGAATTCTGCCGCCATCCAGGAGAAGAAAGATAAGCATGATGCGCTTGTGCGGCTCCGCGCGCGCGCCGTTGCTTCCCTTTGCTTTTCCTGGATGGCGTCAGCATTCTTGGCATGGTCCAAAGTGCGTCTCGATGCACGTGCGCGGAGACGAGTCGCCGGTCACCTTTTCTCGTAGATGGCGTTTCTCCTCGGCCTACCCTCCGAGCGCGACGTCAATAAGAAAATGCGGCGTTTAGCACCCAAGGTCGGCAAAGACGTCGGCGGGTCAATGCAGCGCAAGTAAACATGGCTGATGCCTTTGTCGCACGTCATTTACGTGAGTATCGACTATGCCCAGTTATTACGTAAACTACTTCAATTACAACATGGCGTTCGTCATGGATGTTATGGAGGATTTGAGTGACAGTGGGTTCCTCTATGTCAAACGGTATTGTAACAGCGAAAGGTTTACAGACATCGGCAAGTTGACCTAGACGTACACTAAACATTCATCTACTTATTTTTATTTATTTATTTACGAATACTGCAGGCCCTACTCGGGCCCAAGCCCGAGTAGATAAGATATGTTAAGATATGTCCCACTTTCGTGTAATACCAATTCCTGTCATACAGGGATAAGCCACATTTTTTTTTATTTTACATGTAGTGTAGACGCTTTGTAATAACAAGACTGAAAATTAGCCAGGAAAACTTTCCGTCTGTATTTTACAGGCGTTTAATACGTCAAGGCCTTGTGGCAGAGTGACAAGACTTCCGTACTGCGTTCAAAGCATAGTTGTTCCTCCAAACCGCTAGAGCCTTTACTTATATAACTTTGCAACAAAGAGAAAACGGAAAAGAATGAACATTTCGCAGTACAATTAAAAAGGCATTTATGATATTTCTGAAACATTGCTTATTCTCGTTTAAGAAATCATTAAAGCATACATCTCTTCCATAATTTTGTTTGGCTAGCAGTTGTGGCCCTTCGAAGGAGACCCATACACAAGTGTCTGACTTCTGGCCCGCCAAGTCTTTCTAATGCATGCATGACTGGATTTCGGCAACTGAGAACGTGAATTTCGCAATGATTTGGTCATCGTACCGCCAAGAGCGCCGGACTATCGAGCAGTAGCGCGCATCCGGATGCTGTGCCTAGGATACGGCCCGAATTGAGAATTCGTTTTCTTGTACTCAGACATGTAGAGTTTCGGAAAACTAACAGTTCTCTGTTAACTTCGACGCATGGGCGCTGGAGCTTGGTCATTCGCTCTTTGTTGACACTGCCGTCATGCGCTAATAATATAGCTGCGATGGCAGCAAAAAAATCAGTTTCATCCTCGCGACGCACGATACGGGTGACATTTTCGTTCGACGGTGGCAAGTGAGCTTGTTCGGTTGGCTCAGTGCAAGAGGAGGTCGCAGCAGTATTCGGAAGCCGTGTAAACTGATTAGCTATACGGCGGCTCTTTGCCTGCTTGAAGCGGCGGCATTCTTTCATAATTCCGTCGACGGTCGATAGGTTCCTAAAGACCAAGAGGTTGAATGCGTCGTCCGCAATGCCTTTAAGAATGTGCCCAACCTTGTCCAGTTCTGGCATTGATGTGTCGATTTTGTGACAAAGGGCGAGGACGTCTTGGATGTAGGCGACGTATGACTCGGTAGCACTTTGGACGCGGGTGGCGAGCTCCTGCTTGGCGGCAAGCTGTCGACCGGTCGGGTTGCCAAAAATGTCGGTGAGCTTCTCTTTAAACGAGTCCCAACAAGTAAGCTCTTCCTCGTGCGTATAGAACCACGTTCGTGGCGTTCCGTCAAGGTAGAACACGACATTGGCCAGCATTATGGTTGGATCCCACCTGTTCACCATACTGACCCGCTCGTACATCTTCAACCACTCTTCGACATCGACGTCACCGAGGCCGGTGAACATGCCAGGGTTTTGCGGTTGAGGCAGAGCCACATATTGGGTCGAAGTAGACGGCGAAGTGGCTGCAGCAGGGGTGTCGTCCGCTGGAGGCATGGTCGAAAACTGGGTGAGGCGTCCACTGCGAAGCTCCGTGGTGAAGACGCGTACCCCGCACCTCCACCAAAAATGTTACGGTTGCCGAGAAATATTTACACTGTATTTACAGAGATGTACAGGTGCCGCGCAGCCAGCAAAGCTGTTGTTGCTTCGTCGTCGTTTCAGTCGTCAACGTTCTCTTCCTTGTTTCTCCGTAACAATATCATGAAGCTCTTCAACCAGTCATAGGCATCGACGAGGTTTGGTTTACCGCCCATGACGTGCCGCGCGTGTTTGCCAAAACAGGGTCATTTGCTGACGTTTATGCCAATTTCCTACGTGATTTTTGAGTTCACCGTATGAAAAATGATAAAATAGCACTGTAACCTCAATTTTCTTAAAAAGTGCTTCAGTGTCCCTTTAAACGATGGGCGCGGCATTTCCTCTCCGATTCGACGGAAGACATTCCGATCGGTGTGATGTTCTAGCATACGCCTTCCGGGCTATTGAGTTGGTCCGGGCTCATTTGATCTCTCCTTCAGCCATCTTCGTCACCCCCACTCGCGCGCTTTGACCCGCGCGTAGAACGTACGATATGCGCGAAAGCTGCTATCAAATTGGGTTTTTCGCGGGGCATGACGACGATGCTGACAGGGACGGCGAAAATCCGTCGAGACTGCCCACATGATTGCTATAGCATTAATATCGAAACTATATGAGGAAGCTACCACTGCTCGTTGCGGGCACGCAGGGAAGAGCCTCTGGTACCAGAGAAACTGCGCTGGGCGAGTTGCTATCAGTGCAAAGCATGAACGTGGCGCTGCAGTGGCAAAGCATGATACGGAACACCAAACGAAGCAACAGCAAAACTATCAGTAATCGGATGCGCGCCTATCTCAGATGACGGCAGCAGAAGGCTGTCTGCCCGCATGTTCGAACCCTTTTCACAGTTCATTCGACCATGATAACGCTAACGCGTTTCTCTTACTTTCCTTCTCCCATGCGTCTGAGGGCGACAGAGTATAGCTCTGAGCGTGTGTATTGATTAAGCTACCTTTCAAAGCATTTGAAGCTCACTTCTGAAAAGCCACATTATCGCAGAGTTAACAATCTAGACATTAGTGCTTTGAAGCAGCTTTTCACATCTCAAAATCAGTGACTATCAAAGAGACGGACTTGTGGTACCAGTGCTTTCGCTACTTCACTAATGAAACGCCTTCACGATGTTTATGCCCCCTGAAGAAACTACCGTCATCGACCAGATCATTGCGACTACCGGCGCGTCCTCTTCGAAACCTACAGCCCCGCTACGGTGGTCTAGTTTCTATGGTACTCGACTGCTGATCCGAGAGTCGCGGGATCGAAACTCCGCACGGCGTGTGCATTTCGATGGAGGCGAAATGTTGAGGCCCGTGTGCTGTGCGATGTCAGTGCACGTTAAAGAACCCCAGGTGTTCAAAATTTCCGGAGACCTCCACTACGCGGTCTCTCATAATCATACCTGGTTTTGGGACGTTAAACCCCACAAATCAATCTTTGAAACCTATAAGCGCTGAGAGAAGCTGGGGCAGGTGCGCTTACATGAAGATGAAAAGGGCAGTGCAGAAGGCGGTAGCCAAGAATGTTTGCTAAAAGATGCGCCGGGCGTACAACCAAGGTGACGCACGGGGAAATTTAGCGGAGGACAAGTGCTTCTCCTAGGCGCAGTCGACACAATGCTTTCGGCAAGCCTACGGAGCATCCAGTTCACCCCGGTATCGTAGTCAACTTCGTGTACACGAACGCGCAGTGTGTGTGTCCTATGTGTACAACAGTGAAGACAATCTTCGTCGTCGAATCATTGCAATAAGATATTTCAGCCCAGGAAAGAAGTCGGATTTAATGGAGCCGTTCTTCGTGACCCTCAAAATTTATCCATTTTCCTAAAGATTATCAAAAAATCACTGCTCAAGCACTCCGTACACATAGTTAAACAGCGATGCTCAAATGTGCGGCCCGGTGTTTAGCAGTGGGTTCAACCCGACACAGACGTCGCATCCGAAGCCAAAGTACCGTTGGAGAAACTCTCGCTGAAAGCGGACGTTCGCCCCGGCGAACGCGCTCCCGCAATCGTCACGTCGATGCTGCACTGCCCGCAACGCCGCTTCTGGTGGTGGTGGTGGAAAAACGTTTATTCAGGAAAGTAAAGTCCAGGAAAGTCCAGGAAAGTCCAGGAGTTGCACTAAAGATGCACTTGGGTGGTCTCCCTATTTCGGCAGTAAACTGAAGATGATCGCCGCTCAGGCGCGGGACACCAAGGAGCGCTGAGCATCCCGGGAAGAGCAGCCGAGCAGTAACTCCTCCCGAGCCTCTCTTGTGGGTAGGGGGAAGGGGGTGAAAAAGGAAGAGGTATGGCAGGGCATACTACAATCATGTGATAGGTGTCGGCAAGGACCCCACAGTGCGCGCAGTAGCCACGTATACCCGGCATGAAGTGCTGGGCGGCCGCAGGACACAACAAGGTGTTCGTGTGCAAGCGTCTCAGGAGTCGCTCCTTCGCTTTAGATAGGCCCCGTGTAGGGTCTGGGTAAAGGACGGCGTCAGGTTCGATAATAATCAATAATTTCGCAGTACTGCGTAATAGCTGAGGTGCCTGGGGGAGACGCGGTATCGGAGGGGGTAACGACCTGGGAAAGAGAGACACAGGCAGCGGCACGAGCCGCTTCATTACCGGGGAGAACAGCGTGGCCAGGGGACCAGACAATCTGGATGGATTGGGGGGTGAAAGCGCCATGAGGCTGCCTGGAGAAGCTGGGCGGCCAGAGAAGCTATGATATTATGCTGGTATCGGGAACAGGCCAAGCGCGAGTCCGTGATGATTACCCTTGCTGTGCGATGAGAGGCGGCCAGAGCTATGGCCACCTCTTCAGCCTGAGTTGCATTTGGTGAGCGGAAAGAGAGACCGTCAATGTGGTGACCCTCGGAGACCACTGCGGCCGTAAAGTGTCCGGAGGGGGTTGGTCCTGAAACATCTACATAGGCGCCGCCAAGGGTGTCGGAGTATCGAGTGTGAAGAAAGTGTGCTCGGGCTAGGCGTCTGCCTGTGTGTTGACTGGGATCCATGTTGCGAGCACCCGAAGTTTTTGCCGCCACAGCTCCGGAACGGAGGCATCGGGAGGTGGGGTAGAGATCGGAATCAGTGAGAGCCTATCCAGAAGGCGGCGCCCAGGAACCGTCTGGGACAGACGATTGATTTGATTTACATGATGGGCCTCCCGCAACTCGGAATACAAGTTGTGTACTCACAAGGCAGCAAAGCGGTGATTCGAGGTAGCTACGGGAAGGTCTAGCGCTCGCTTGTAAACCGAGCGCAACAGTGCGTCCAGCTGGTTCTCGTGGTGGCGACGCAAGGGAAGGTAGGGAGTAGCGTACAGGACTCGGCTGGTCACAAACGCGTGACCCAAGTGGAGGGAGTGCCGACCGAAGGCCGCCACGTTTGTTGGAGACCCGCCGAATCATGCGACTAACCTGCTCGCTAGTGCGCCGGAGACGCGCAACGGTAGAGCCAGGGTTGAGATTAGAGGAGATGTGAAGGCCCAGTACGCGGAGTTCTGGGGCGACCGGTATCGGGCCAGACGGCAGAGATATTTGAGGTGGCGGAAGGGATGAGATCGACAGCAGAGATGATTTGGTAGGAGAACACTCGAGGCCGCATAACGAGGCGTACTTGTCTACAATTAGCGCTGCACGATGTACGCGGTCTTCAATTTCTGCGGGGGATCCTGAATTGGTCCAGATGGTGATGTCATCCGCGTATAGAGCGTAATCTATGCCCTCGACTTGGGCGAGGAGCTTACGAAGCAGGAGCATGACTAGATTGAAGAGGAGCGGTGAGAGGACCGGTCCTTGCGGTGCGCCACGGGTGCCTAATGTATACGGACCGTGTACGGTAGAGTCGATGCGGATGAAAGCGGTGCGATCTGAAAGGAATGAGCACATGCACACGAAAGCCCTAGAGCCGCAATTCGTGGCGCTAAGGTTGGTAACGATGCTACTATGTTTCATGTTATCAAAGGCGCCTAGGAGATCGAGGGCCTGTATGGCTTTGTCATTGTGATGCATCTTATTAGTTACAATGACGTCTTACTGGAGCTGGAGAAGGACGTCCTGTGCAGACAGATGAGGGCGAAACCCGAACATCGAGTAAGCAAAGACGTCTTTTTTTTCTAGCCCCCCTTACACAATGCTTCTTTGGAGGCCTGTAAGGTATTTTTAAATAAATAAATAAATAAATAAATATGCGGTAAGGTGGTCTCGGACCATGGTATCCATTAGTTTGCCCGTGCAAGAGGTTAGCGAGATGGGGCGCAACGCCTCAATGCTGACGGGCTTACCGGGTTTAGGAATGAATGAATGTGAATGGTTTAGGAATGAATGTAGGGGTTCGCCCTCCTATACTGTATTGATGAAATGTAAGAGCGAGAGGTGTGCTGAATCAGGAAGGTTGGCCAAGATAGTGACTGTAATGGCACCCCTGCCTGGTGCAGTACCTCGCTTCATTTTGGCCAACGCTGCCCGAAGGTCGGTAAGCGTGAAAGGGGAGTCGAGTTCGGGGTTGGGGAGCCCTGAGTAGACGCACTCGAGGACCCATCGGGTCCACGGTACGACAGAGATAGCGATCGCAGAGGTCATTCGCGAGTTGGCTCGTCGGGCCTTGATATGCATAGTAGGCTCGGCGAAGCTCGCGTTGGGTTTCCCCACGGGTGGTTGAGGGGTCCAGAAGGCTCCGGAGGAGTCGCCACGTATTCTTGGAGCTCATCTGGCCTGCAGCTTAATGCAGGTATCGACCTAGTTTGTTTCTGCAAGCTGGGCAGAGTGGGCAGCCGCTTCTGTTGTAAGTGCTGCTATGCCGGCGCGAAAGTTCTGATTTAGCTTGGATCGTAGTCACCGGCGGGTAAGGCTGTGGCGTGCCTCCCACGGGTGAAGGAGGTGAGGATCCACTGCAGGGCGGAGGTGGAAGTGGAAACGTTTTATGTGCATGATTGCTGTGTATGGAGGGTGTGTGATGCCCATGCCTGTTAGTCCAGCGGGGATAAAAGCAGGCGGAAAGGCTTGGTGCGAAATTCTGAACAGTCCGTGATGCGGGCTCTGCCCCATATTTGGCGCATTTTCTGCGTCGGGAAGGCGATCTGAAGCAGAAAATGATCGCTACCAAGTGTGTCTTCGGGGTTCTCCCATGTAGCCGACGCGTGAGCAAGAGATCTGGGCCTCTATCGCGTGTTACCGAATTTCCCAGACGTGTGGGATGCACTGGGTCAGTGAGCAGAGTGAAACCAAGAGTGGAGATGAGTTCCTTAAGCTTGAGGCCCCGAGCCTCTTCAAAGTAGTATCCCCAGTGCGACTAGGAGCGTTGAAATCTCCAACTGCGACTTGGGGTTGTCGAGCTGCTACTTGGAGAGTCCTATAAAAGAGGTCCGCGAAAGTGACCCGTTGCATATGCGGGGGATGGTACACGTTAAGAATATGAACAGACGGAACCCCGCGCTTTTGGGGAAGAACGGAGATCATGCAGTAATCATAGGGAAGGGTAAGGTCTAGATCGCCCTGTACAGCCGTATATGCCTTGTGAACAAGTAAACTGGTGGTAGTACCACCAATATAGGAGCAGTAGCTTGAGAGGGTAGGGTTTGGGACGGATTCCTGGAAGACAACGACGGCCGGAAGAGAGCCCCGAGATTGAAGAAAGAAAAGATGTGCGCGCTTTCGCCTGTTCCCGAAGCCCTTGGAGTTCCACTGTATGATTTCGAATTGAGATGATGGTAAAGATGCAGGATGGTATAGTTGCCATGATGGAAGTCCAAATTTTTTATGGTCATCTTCCATGCCCTGCGCCTGGCCTTGCGGAGCGGGAAGGGGGACAGAAGCCGGGTCTAGGGCCGGGCCTAGGGCCGCTGAAGAGGAACCGGCAACAGTGCGTCGACGAGGGGCAGAGCTGCTGCCCGTAGAAGCCGAGCATGAGAGCGTTGATTTGGTGCGAAACTGGGTGAGAGCCCAGGCCTGAACCACCTCAGCTACAATGTAATGGCAGACATGTGGCTGAGGACCACGCTTTCGAGGCGACTAATGCAGTCCTCTAGTGGTAGGGATTGGTCTTTAGGAGAAGGGTTCTGAGGCGACCCCTGAGCTGCAGCAGCAGCCGGCGCCGTGGTCGGGGGAGCGGGATAAGTAGCACAGTAGGGCGTGGCAGGAGAGTTAAGCTTAGGGGAAGCGGGTTCAACTACTGGTGTAGCACTGGAAGGCCCTTCCGGTTTCTGCTGTTGCAGTTGTAGAGCTGCGACCTGCTTAGTGAGAGCTGCGATTTGCCGCTGAAGAAAGGCATTCTGTTTTCGTAGAGCAGAGAGCTCTGAGGAAGGAGGAGGAGCGGAGGGAAGAAGAGGCTGAGGAGCAGTCACCCCTGCCCAGCTGCTTACCTGAGGTGATGGCGCGACAAGCGGCGGATAGTGCACTGCGGTAGCCGGTAGTGGGGTCGCCGGCATGTTGAGAGGTGATCCAGGCTTGGCTTGGGAAGCCACTTGCATGCCCGCTGACGGGGTGCTGACGGCTTTAGGGTTGATGGTGGTGCAGGTTTCCGGTACTTCCCTGGACATCCCCGAGCACCGGTTTCATGAGGGCCGGAGCAGAAGAGGCAGGTCGGGTTCCATTCATGTTGACCTAGGCCTTGCGGAGTCACTTGGACTTGAGGGCCACAGCGGGTACAGCGACTGGGAGTGGGTCGCGGGAAGGGCGGGGGTCGATGCTCAGTGGTGCCGCAAAGAGTACTCCCAGTAATGTATAACGTATTTACGAAAGTAATTTCTACGAGGATAAGAGAAACACTCGACCTTAAACAACCATGAGAACAGGCTGGTTTTAGGGAACGTTACTCAACAATGGACCACAGCTATCCTATCAACCTAGCAAGTAAGATGTACGATGAATATAGCAAGCCTTTTTATATGGCCTTTATAAACTACGAGAAAACATTTGGCTCTACAGAAATGCAAGCAGTTCTAAAAGCTCTACGTCGACAAGGGGTACCTGACGTATACGTGCGAACCATAAACAACATATACAAAAATTGCACAGCCACACTACTCCTATATGAGAAAACCAGAGAAATTACGATCGGGCCAGGCGTCAGAAGAGGAGATATGATCTCCGTCGATGCCATTCACCGCAGGTTTAGAGGAACTCTTTAAATGTCTCGAATGGGAACAAATGGCAATTAGAATACACAGAGAATATCTCAGCAGAAGATTTGCAGACGACATTGTGCTCTTTAGCAAGGATGGAGACGAACTACAAAACATGATTGATGACCTAAATCGGGAGAGTATGAAAATTGGACTAAAAATGAATAAGCAAAACAAAGTCATCCTCAATCGCCTAGCCAAGGAACACGAATTCAAAATTAATAGTGAACCCGTAGAGTGTGTGAACGAATACGTATACCTGGGACGGTTACTAACAGGACCTCCTACCGATGAAAAAGAAATTCTCTCTAGAATAAGGATGGGCTGGAACGCATAAGGAAGGCAAAAAAAAATCATGACTGGAAACTTGCCGCTGTCACTAAAGCAAAAAATTCAATCATTGCATTCTCCCAGTACTAACGTACGGTGCAGAAACGTGGAGGATAACGAAAAAAACTAGAGATGAAACTAAGGAGCGCGCAACGTGCAATGAAAAGAAAAACGATAGGTGCAACGCCAAGAAATAATAAACGAGCGCAATGGATCACTGAACAGAACGGAGTAGCTGAGATTACTATATCAATTAAAAGAACGAAGTGGACCTGGGCAGGACATGCATGAGGAGGAAAGATAACAGATGGACAGTAAGAGTGACGGAATCGATACCAAGAGACGGAAACGCAACAGACGCAGGCAAAAGGTTAGATGGAGTGATGAAATTAAAAAGTTTGCGGGCATAAAGTGGAACCAACTAGCTTAGCATAGGGTAGATTGGAAATCTTTGGGAGACGCCTTCGTTCTACAGTGAACCGGAATAGTCTGGTGATGATGATGATGACGACGACGACGATGGTGATCTACATGTTGAAAAGCTATAAGGTTAGCATCTTAATTAATATCGTTGCTTAGAATGTAATGCGAAATATTTGCCGCTACTGCCAAGAGGCTTTTGAGAGAAACGCTTGCAAATTTGACAAAAAGACGTTTCTCGGCCCCATTCTGAAACTATTCTTTATAGAATCATTAACACGACCAATAAAAACAAAATATCCCTGGGTAAAAACAAAAAATATACGTAAATATATGTAAAAATTTTCAGTTTCCCAACTTCAATATACTTGGCGTAATTTGTAAGCAAATCTGGCAAAAACAGCACAGCCCCAAGTGCGGCTGTGCTGTTCTTTCTTATCTCTCCGTCGTTATTGATTCCCTGTGCTCGAAAGAATATTTAGCAAGAAAAAACAAATCACGGGTATCTTCTTTATACTCATCAGAGAACATTAAATGAAATTGCAACGGAATCTGACTGTGAACAAACCGAACCGACCACTGTGTTTCCGATTCTGCATGAAAACTTGCACAACCAACTACAAATAATGCTATTTAAATCAAATAAATCACGCAGCAAAGGTGGTGCAAACCATCTGTGCTGCATTTCTTCATCTATCGTTTTCAAGATAAGCTTTAACAATGTGGATTTTCCGGGAATCTTGTGGCTGAAGCCCCTATCCATGCCTTTGGGATGCTCGTAGGCACGTATGTATGTTCCAGTTGCAGCAAGGAAGTTGGGAGGAGGATGTACATTTGTGTCGAGGTATGTGTTTAAATGGGAACGAGCATCTCCACAGTGTTTAATTGACAGGCGTTGCCTCCTCTTGACACCGCTCAGCTTTAGCCGCGATGATTTTATACAGACATCGAATTTAAACATTATGAACCCCGTCTATATACGAACACATAGACCGACAGTTCTCTGCTTTACCTGAGCTGTGTTTACGAATCGTTGCATGGAAAAAAAAGAAATCACTCAAGTTCGGTCATATCACTGAGAACAGTGCATGTATCGTTGGCTAAAAACTGACAACGTTAACTGCCGTTAACTGCTCGGCGTATCAACAATTTATACTCATGCAAATTTTGGCAAATAAGAAACATGTTATGTGTACTAGGCGATGCTCTGAAAGGTAGTACTAACCTAGATTAAGTGGTCAGCAATCTGCGCTTGAGGCCACCATTTATGCTTGCGTAACTATATCTGTAGTCCGCGCGAGAATGATAAAGTGCTTGACCGCTGACACGAAGAATGCGAGTCTTATCGCGGCTGGTGACGGCCACATTGCACGCCAAGACTCCCTCGAGGCCGTGCAGCGCGCGTTGTGCATTGTCAGTGCACGTTAAAGCACTTGAGGTGGTCAACGTCACCGGAGGCCTCAAGTGTACGGCGTGCCTCAGAGCTAATCGTGGTTTTAGCACGTAAAATTACAGCAGTTATTACTTTCACTATTCTTTAATATATTATGAGAGTGACAATGCCTAGCCACACGACAACACATGGAGGAGTTAAAACAGCCTACAGAAACGGCCCCTAGCTTGGCCATACTACATTCAGAATAACCGCGAAGGTGCCGTTTCTTTCTAGAGGCTTACAGGCTGGAGGAGCCAGGGCCCAAGCACATCGGGCCCGGGATGGTACGGGCTATGTATAGGAACGCCGCTCCGGGCTCGGGCTTGCTGGTTCATGGCACTCTCGGGCTGGGCTAGGGCTGAAAGAATCGCCCCGTCCAAAGCCCAACCGCCGAGTACACAGGCCTCTGGGATTTTCTCCTACATTGAAAATGCAACCACTGCTAACTTGCATCAAAACCGCGTTTTTTGGGTGGTAGCCGAGCACCATTACCACTACGCGACGGCGATGGACAAGCTTTATTCGAATAATCCATGTTGCGTAGGCCTGTGTAGGTAGACACCACGTGGAACTTGGCTGTTCGAGGAGGCAGAAAGTCGCACAGGCACAAGCACGCGGTATTTTCATGGCATATAGCTTCGTGTGTGCAGTGTCCCCACTAAACATTATCCTCAATTTTAGTTAAAAAGTTTGCGTCTCTTAAGGGAACTAGCCTTTCCGCTTGTTCTCCTTGGGCACAGCTTTAGTTTGAGCGTAAATAATCTGCAAAATGTTTGTTCAAAACTTGCACAGCATTTGTGGCTGAGTCGAGTGGAACACCTGCTCGTAATCCAACACAGACGGCTCCGTCTGCAGTGCACTGAATGGCCCTGTTAGTTACATTAGGGGCGTTAGAGTCCTTCTTTAAGATCTCCCATAAAAGAATGTTGTTGCCCTAAATGGTTCACACTTGTGAATTGAAGGATTTGTGGTGTTTCACGTCCCAAAACCAACTCTGAGAAATCACTCTTCATTGGGACAATTCTCCAACAGTGGGCTGCAATTGCGCATCCTAAATGGTTCACACTTGTGAATTGAAGGATTTGTGGTGTTTCACGTCCCAAAACCAACTCTGAGAAATCACTCTTCATTGGGACAATTCTCCAACAGTGGGCTGCAATTGCGCATAATGATTTGTCTCGTAGATCGTTGAAGCAATTGAGCATCATTTATTCCTAGGACCCCCTTTTTTAGGGGCGAAGCTCCCTAAGGTTTGGGTCTGTACGTCCGTTCTTCCTAGTAGCGCGTTACCTTCAAAGAAATGAATGATGCCCTGTGCGGGAGGCGTGCCCTCGGCGCGTGCCTCCCGGCGCGCGAGCTGTCTCACTCTTCCATCTGCTGTCCTGTGAGAGAAAGAGAGACAGAGAAAGCGAAAGGCGCGCGTTGACTATAGAGGAGACCCACGCCGTGGGAGGCGCTGCAGTGCCGGGCGCTGTTAGTCATGGTGCTGAGAAACTGGTTACTCGAGTGTTGACCCGTCCGCTGTCCCCTTCAACCTGCCTTGAAAACGCGTTGCTTTGCTCGCACGCTGCACGCGTTCTGCACGTGTTTTTGGGAGTTTCGCGTTGCGCGCGGTTACGATGTATACGCTTCTGTCCTGCTTTTAAGAAGATCGCCGCAATTGAAGATTTTTTTCGTGGCAGCAGTTTGTTAAAAGGTCAGCGTCTGCTCAGCCATGTAGCCGATGCGAAGCAAGTAATAGCAGACGACGCCGTCCTCGTCAGAGCGAAGTGCGTTTCGCAAGTGAAGGACGACGCTGTTTACGACGTGGAGTTAGAGGTGAGCACAATTTTCTGTACGTTCATAATTATTTACCTGTTTTATTTGGTCTGCTGGGTCTACTATGCACTATGTTTGTTGCTGGATGCATGGGTAAGGCCGCTTCTCGTGCTTTAGGTCAAGCAGCCCTGGCTCTGACTGCTATTAGTTGGGATACCTTAATTTACTAGCAACCATTCGATTTATCGTGCGGTACGCAAAAGTACAAAAAATAAATGTTATGTTTGTGGCTTCTTTCTGTCCCGCAACAAAAATTGACATCGATCTCGCGTCTCCTTCCTTGCATTATCACCGTTCTCATCGCCGGTTTTCCGAGTTCACGAACAGCGTGCGTACCATCAACGTGACATAGCATTGTTAATAGGAACATGACGAGCGCCCAGCTTTCAGAAAAACTTTTTACTTTTTTGTGTGTGCAGTCTGCGGGGGAAGAGCCCATTGCTGTAAAGGCATTTTATCTAGGTCATTATCGAAAGTGCACCGTGTGGTACGGGCTGTACCTGCACACTCAGTAACAATTAGTTCACTGTATCTGCCAATGGACGTGCGACAACGGCCAATGCATTTTTTTTTTCTTTTTTCGTAGTTGTCGTGGTCGTGCCCACTCAAGCGGGAGCTTCGCATCTCAGCGGCAAATGTAGTTGCATCGCTGGTGTGCGCGGCCAGTGTAAGCATGCAGCGGCCGTATGCCTACACATTAACACTTATGAAGACGACAGCTGCACAAGCCGACCTCAGCAGTGGGGAAAGCCCAACGGGAAGCGTCGGATGCAGCGATCGCAGCACTTGGCAGACGAATTTCCTAGCTAAGTTTGAGACTGCTGCATATTTTTGTAAAAACGTGACTTGGAAAACTCGGAAGCGGACAACAGGGGAAGTGCAGCCGTGCAGAAGTGGGCTCACAAAATATGGGGAGGTGGGGGGGGGGGGGGGGGGGGGATTCTTAAAAGGAAAAGAAGGGAAGATAGAAAAAACGGTGCCACCTGCAAAGGGTCGGCGAAACATTTTATGCAGGTGTTGAGGCGTGGGAACATGCAGTCTGGAAGGTGCAGTTTCGATACAGCAAGGAAAATAGTTTATCTATATATTCGGCGAGCTGATGAGGGATGTATGTTGTAAACCAAATGAGAGTAAAAGTTAATTGAGTAGTGAAGGCAAGGAATAAGGGCCTGTCTGAGGCCCTTAATTATTCATGTTCATGCATCGTCTATAGCATAGTCTGGTTACACACCTTAAGTTATCTGACTGTTGAGTCATGGAATAATTAACTGCACTTGCGTATACATTGAAATTGGAGCCAAACGCCTAAATTCATGCCACGTGTTGTCTCCTCATCTGTACAACAGGTAAGAAATCGACAGCTCCAAACGTGAAAAGTGTGCCACGAACAACGCTGATGGGTTACCCCGGAATCGACTGCCCCATGAAAGAAGTGCTGGAGCTGATGGAGCTCAGCGCTGATGAGCTCGTTTGCAGAGAGGTGCTCGACACTATTGTTGAGCAAGTGTCAAAGGCCGCAGAGAAAAATGCCCTTGAAAATCTCCTCAAACAAATGTCACCCCGACCTGTTTACCATTTTCTGGATGTCTTAGATGACTCTACAACCCAGAAAAGAGATTTTTTGGTCGAAATGACAGCTGATCAGAGGGAAATATATGAAGGAAAGGTATCTCTAGAGCACACCCCAGTTGACTTAGCGCTACTGACCCAAGGACAGTCAACGTGTACACGGTATGTCATAAATATTTAGAAGTGCACAAGTGTTGAAGTGCGGCATGCACACAATGGTAAGGATCGTCATATTTCGTGAACCAAAATATGCAGGTGGCATCAGGAGAGAAAACTTCGTCTCAGCAGCACCAAAGCCCACGTGATTCGGACAAAGAAAGATGAGCAAGGGCTCCGGAAAGCTGCTCAGCAACTTCTTAAATCCAGCTCCTACAAGAGCGCTGCCATGTGCTATGGTGTGTTTCTCACTTCACAAAATACGAAAACGAAAAGAGTGGCCGCACTTGGTTAGTGCAATGTGCCTTTAACGGGTTATACAGAAAGTAACTGATTTTATATACTGCTGTGAATAAATATCATTACAGGAATCGGAACAGAGAAAACAGCCCGAGATGGACCTGGAAAGGAGGCTTGGCGCAAGCATAGTGCAGGTAGGACAGCGTCCTCTCATGTAAGACACTTTATGGCACAGAAATTGGATGGAATGTGTATATTCATTCTGGAACCTCATTTTTCCATCTTTTTATTCCCTAGACTGGACTGGTGGTTCTTCCCGAGCAACCTTGGCTGTGCTGCAGCCCTGACGGCCTCGTACAGCTTGATAATGAGACTGTCCTGGTGGAAATCAAGTGTTCATATAAATTCAGAGATTCACCATTTATTAAGTACGAAGAGCGGCACTGCGAGCTTCCGTACTTGATGTTCATTGATGACATAATTGAATTAAGAAAGTCACATCAGTACTACACTCAGATACAGGTCCAAATGTATATTCTTAACTTGCAGAGAACACTACTTTTTGTGTACAGTCCAAATCAGTCCGTCATTGTTGCCGTGAAGAGGGATGAAGAGTTTTTATGGGAACTCATCCCTAAAATGGAGTATTTTTATTTCAAGTTTTTTGTTTCTGCTGTATTTTAGAATTGCTTTCCTTCAAATAACGCTCCGTAAGCTTTACCAATTCAGCTTTATGATTCACTTTATCGGCTATTTATGTGCATGCAACCTTGAGAGTGTCAGTCAGCGCCGCACTTATCCATGATGACAAGTGTGTACTACTCTTTCTTGCCAGCAGGCGTCACGCAGTTTGTGATCTAATGAAAGTACAAAAAGACATTTCCGTTTATTTATTTTATCATCTGTGATATTTTAACGTTTAGTGCACGAAAGCAGTGTTTAGATCTACAATACTAGTGGTAGAGTTGGAATGACTATGCCGCAACTTTGCAAATATGAATACAGTGCCTCCAATACAATGTGTGGTATATGACTATAGGCCAAGTGCAACCCCGTTAGCCGCATGGGGCTCGAAAGGAGATATGTACTTTCATCAATTATATGAATTGTGCTGCTTTCATTATTAACCCATGTCGCTAGAAACCTCAAAGACTATATTGTTTGTATGTTACTATCAGTATGGTGTGCACGGATTAGCCAGAGATCGGAGGATGCGATCGCAGTGCATTTATGATTTGCAATGTCTCAGAATGGAAAACTGAGCTAGTTGGTATGAATTCATGCTTAGTACTGTGCAGCGCTCACA